>CADCXT010000621.1:0-33111 GCA_902806775.1 Microtus agrestis | reverse complement strand
TTGCATTAAAATCCTTTAATGGATTTTTTGCTATAACATTAGCAAGATACAGGTGCATAAATAGTAGCAGTGATCTGGGAGAAGACCATTGTTTTGGGCCTTTGAATTTAGCAAAGGCAATTGTCCAGGAATCAATCTTAAAATTATCAATGAATCTACGGTTTAGTATAAGAAACATTGATCAGAGACAATATTTTGTTAAACCATTATCCAGATTCTATCCTGTCCTTTTATATCAGACAAGCTACTGGATTAAATGAAGAGTTTAATATCTTAACTAGCAAAACTGAGAAGATTTAGCCATAAGCAGCATGTTTTATAAAGCTGTTGTATAATAAGTTTTACATATAATATACACAATTGCCATAGCTGAATTATGATTCAATATACAGTATATTTACTGTATTTGTTGATTATTGTATACTTTATCTGTGGATTTATACTTTACCTGCTTGAGTACCTGTTAGGCAGCTGTTTTAAGCTGTCTATTGGAAACTGTTTTTTGTAAGAATTTTACCTAGCAGCTCAAGGTCTCCCATAAGAATATTATCACTAGAGGTTTAACCATTGGACATCCAAACAAAAGTTTGTAAGCTATCCTCTTTTTTTAGTTTTTTTTTTGTATTGGAAAAAAAATAAATATCTCCCTCCTCCCCGCCTCCCATTTCCCTTCCCCACCCCCACTCCTCCCCCCTCCCCCCTCCTCCCCCTCCATATCCAGACTGAAGAGCAGTCAGGCTTCCCTGCCATGTGGAAAGTTCAATGTCCTCCCCCCCTCAATCCTGGTCTAGAAAGGTGATTATCCAAACTGGCTAGGCTCCCGCAAAGCTAGGACATGAAGTAGGATCAAAACCTGGTGCCATTGTTCTTGCCTTGTCAGCAGCCCTCATTGTCCACCAAATTCAAGGAGTCCGGTTTTCTCCCATGCTTTTTCAGTCACAGTCCAGCTGGCCTTGGTGGGCTCCCAATGGATCAGCCCCACTGTCTCTGTGGGTGGGTGCATCCCTTGTGGTCCTGACATCTTTGCCTGTATTCTCCCTCCTTCTGTTCCTCATTGGAACATTGGGAGCTCAGTCCGGTGCTCCAGTGTGGTTCTCTGTCTCTATCTCCATCCTTCGTCAGATGAAGGTTCTTTATTTATGTCTAGAAACCAATTATGAGTGAGTACATCCGATGTTCATCTTTTTGGGTCTGTGTTACCTCACTCAGGATAGTGTTTTCTATTTCCATCCATTTGCATGCAAAATTCGCGAAGTCATTGTTTTTTTACCGCCGAGTAGTATTCTAATGTGTATATATTCCACACTTTCTTCATCCATTCTTCCAATGAAGGGCATCTAGGTTGTTTCCAGGTTCTGGCTATGACAAATAATGCTGCTATGAACATAGTTGAACAAATGTCCTTGTCATATGATCGGGCATCTCGTGGGTATATTCCCAAGAGTGGCATTGCTGGGTCCATGGGTAGATTGATCCCGAATTTCCTGAGAAACCGCCACACTGCTTTCCAAAGTGGTTGTACAAGTTTGCATTCCCACCAGCAATGGATGAGGGTACCCCTTTCTCCATAGCCTCTCCAGCAAAGGCTATCATTGGTGTTTTTGATTTTAGCCATTCTGACAGGTGTAATATGATATCTCAATGTTATTTTGATTTGCATTTCCCTGATGGCTAAGGAGGCTGAGCATGACCTTAAGTGTCTTTTGGCCATTTGAACTTCTTCTGTTGAGAATTCTCTCTTCAGATCAGTGCCCCATTTTTAATTGGGTTAATTAGTATTTTAAAGTCTAGTTTCTTGAGTTCTTTATATATTTTGGAGATCAGACCTTTGTCTGTTGCGGGGCTGGTGAAGATCTTCTCCCAGTCAGTGGGTTGCCTTTTTGTCTTAGTGACAGTGTCCTTTGCTTTACAGAAGCTTCTCAGTTTCAGTAGGTCCCATTTATTCAATGTTGCCCTTAATGACTGTGCTGTTGGGGTTGTACCTAGGAAGCGATCACCTGTGCCCATCTGTTGTAGGGTACTTCCCACTTTCTCTTCTATCAGGTTCAGTGTGTTCAGATTGATATTGAGGTCTTTGATCCATTTGGACTTGAGTTTTGTGCATGGTGATAGATATGGGTCTATTTTCATTCTTCTACAGGTTGACATCCAGTTGTGCCAGCACCATTTGTTGAAGATGCTTTCTTTCTTCCATTGTATACTTTTAGCACCTTTATCGAAAATGAGGTGTTCATAGGTTTGTGGGTTAAGATCCAGGTCTTCGATACGATTCCATTGGTCGACTTCTCTGTTTTTATGCCAATACCACACTGTTTTCATTACTGAAGCTCTGTAGTAGAGTTTGAAGTCAGGGATGGTAATGCCTCCAGAAGTTCCTTTATTGTATAAGATTGTTTTGGCTATCCTGGGTTTTTTGTTTTTCCATATAAAGTGGATTATTGTCCTCTCAAGATCAGTGAAGAATTTTGATGGGATCTTGATGGGGATTGCATTGAATCTATAGATTGCCTTTGGTAGGATTTCCATTTTTACTATGTTTATCCTCCCAATCCAGGAGCAAGGGAGATCCTTCCATTTTCTGGTATCTTCATGAATTTCTTTCTTCAATGCCTTAAAGTTCTTGTCAAATAGATCTTTCACTTCTTTGGTTAGAGTTACCCCAAGATATTTTATGCTGTTTGTGGCTATCGCGAAAGGAGAAGCTTCTCTTATTTCCCTCTCTGCTTCCATATCCTTTGTGTATAGGAGGGTGACTGATTTTTTGGAGTTGATCTTGTACCCGGCCACATTACTAAATGTGTTTATCAGCTGTAGGAGTTCTTTGGTGGAGTTTTTGGGGTCGCTTATGTACACTATCATATCATCTGCAAATAACGAAAGTTTAACTTCTTCCTTTCCAATTCGAATCCCCTTGATCCCCTTATGTTGTCTTATTGCTATTGCTAAAACTTCAAGCACTATGTTGAAGAGGTATGGAGAGAGTGGACAGCCTTGTCGTGTTCCTGATTTTAGTGGGATGGCTTTGAGATTCTCTCCGTTTAGTTTGATGTTAGCTGTTGGCTTGCTGTAAGTAGTTTTTATTATATTTAGGTATGACCCTTGTATCCCTAAACTCTCCAAGACTTTTATCATAAAGGGATGTTGAATTTTGTCAAAAGCTTTTTCAGCATCTAAAGAAATGATCATATGGTTTTTTTCTTTCAGTTTATTTATATGATGGAATACATTGATAGATTTTCGTATGTTGAACCAGACTTGCATCTCTGGGATGAAGCCTACTTGATCATAATGGATAATTTTTCTAATGTGTACTTAGGATACGGTTTGCCATTATTTTGTTGAGGATTTTTGCGTCGATGTTCATGAGTGAGATTGGCCTGTAATTCTCTTTCTTGGTTGAGTCTTTGTGTGGTTTTGGTATCAGAGTGACTGTAGCTTCATAAAAGGAATTTGGCAATGACTCTTCTGTTTCTATATTGTGAAATACATTAAGGAGTATAGGCATTAGGTCTTCTTGGAAGTTCTGGTAGAATTCTGCATTGAAACAATCTGGTCCTGTACTTTTTTTGTTAGGGAAGTTTTTGATAACAGCTTCTAACTCTTCGCGACTCACAGGTCTATTTAAATTGTTCACCTGGTCCTGATTTAGCTTTGGTATATGGTATTTATCTAAAAATGTGTCCATTTCTTTTACATTTTCCAGTTTTGTGGCATACAGATTTTTGTAGTAAGATCTAATGATTCTCTGAATTTCCTCTATGTCTGTGGTTATGTCTGCCTTTTCATTTCTGATCTTACTAATTTGCATATTCTCTCTCTGCTGTTTGATTAGTTTGGAAAGGGGTTTATCAATTTTTTTGATTTTCTCCCGGAACCAGCTTTTTGTTTCATTGATTCTTTGGATTGTTTTCTGTGTTTCTATTTTGTTGATTTCTGCCCTCAGTTTGACTAGTTCCAGCCTTCTACTCCTCCTAGGTGCGTCTGCTTCTTTTATTCTAGAGCTTTCAGGTGGGCTGTTAAGTCTCCAATGTGTGCTTTCTCTGTTTTCTTTAAATTGGCACTTAGGGCTATGAACTTTCCCCTTAGGACTGCTTTCATAGTGTCCCATAAGTTTGAGTAGGTTGTTTCTTTATTTTCATTGAATTCAAGGAAGACTTTAATTTCTTTCTTTATTTCTTCTTTGATCCAGGTGTGGGTCAATAGTTGACTCTTCAGTTTCCATGAGTTTGTAGGCTTTCTAGGGGTAGCATAGTTGTTGAATTCTAACTTTAGTCCATGGTGATCTTATAAGACACAGGAGGTTACGAATATTTTTTGTAACTGTGTAAGTTTGCTTTGTTACCGAGGATGTGGTCAATTTTCGAGAAGGTTCCATGAGCTGCAGAGAAGAAGGTATATTCTTTCCCATTTGGGTGGAATGATCTATAGATGTCTGTTAAGTCCATTTGATTCATTACCTCCATTAATTCTCTTATTTCTCTGTTAGGTTTCTGTCTGATTGACCTGTCCATTGGTGAAAGAGGAGTGTTGAAATCTCCTACTATTAGTGTGTGCGGTTTGATGGCATCCTTGAGTTTTAGTAATGTTTCTTTTATGTACATGGGTGCTTTTATATTAGGGGCATAGATATTCAGGATTGAGACTTCATCCTGATGAATTGTTCCTGTTATGAGTATAAAATGTCCCTCTCCATCTCTTCTGATTGATTTAAGTTTTAAATCAACTTTGTTAGAAATTAGTGTGGCCACCCCTGCTTGTTTCTTAGGACCATTTGCTTGATAAACCTTTTCCCATCGCTTTACTCTAAGTAGGTGCCTGTCTTTTTGGTTGAGGTGTGTTTCTTGTAAACAGCAGAATGTTGGATCCTGTTTGTGTATCCAATCTCTTAGCCTGTGCCTTTTTATAGGTGAGTTGAGTCCATTGACATTAAGGGATATTAATGACCAGTGGTTGTTAACTCTGGTCAGATTTTTAGTCATAGAGTTTGTTTGCCTTCTTTGAGTTGCACTGGTGAAGGGAGTCTAGATGTTAGAGTTATTGTGGTCATTATTGGGCTCCTTGGTTTGTGGTTTTCCTTCTAATACTTTCTGTAAGGCTGGATTTGTGGCTACATATTGTTTAAATTTGTTTTTATCCTGGAAAATTTTGTTCTCTCCATTTATAGTGAACGAAAGCTTGGCTGGGTATAGTAGTCTGGACTTGCATCCATGTTCTCTTAGCTTCTGCAGTACATCTATCCAGGACCTTCTGGCTTTCATGGGTTCCATAGAGTAGTCAGGTGTAAGTCTGATAGGTTTACCTTTATAAGTAACTTGGCCTTTTTCCTTTGCAGCCCTTAATATTCTTTCTTTATTGTGTATGCTTTGTGTTTTGATTATTATATGGCGAGGGGATGATCTTTTTTGATCCAGCCTATTTGGTGTTCTGTATGCTTCTTGAATCTTTATAGGTATATCTTTCTTTAGGTTGGGAAAGTTTTCTTCTATAATTTTATTAAATATATTTTCTGGACCGTTGAGCTGCATTTCTCCTTCTTCGACTCCAATTATTCTTAGGTTTGGTCTTTTTATTGTGTCCCAGATTTCCTGAACGTTTTGTGATGAGAGCTTGTTGGATTTGTTATTTTCTTTGATCAGTACGTTTATTTTCTCTATGGTATCTTCAGCGTCTGAGATTCTTTCTTCAATCTCTTGTATTCTGTTGGCAGTACTTGTCTCTGTAGTTCCTGTTCATTTACCCAGGTTTTCCATCTCCATCTTTCCCTCGGTTTGTGTTTTCTTCATTACTTCCATTTCATTCTTCAAGTCTTGAACCGCTTCTCTTACCTGTTTGATTGCCTTTTCTTGTTTGTCTTTGTTTTCTTGGGTATCTTTGAGCGATTTATTCATTTCCTCTACCTTTTTGTTTGTCATCTCTAATTGTTTATGGCAGTTTTTCACCTCCTGTTTAAGGTCTTCTATTATTTTCATATAATTCACTTTTGAGTCGATTTCTTCTAATTCTTCTGGAGTAGGGTGTACAATTCTTCTTATTTCGGGATCCCTGGATTCTGGTGATGACATGTTGCCTTTCAGGTTGTTGGGGGAATTCTTGCATTGGCGCCTTCCCATCTCTTCCTTTAAATGGAGCCTGGAGAGGCCCGGTGTCTTGGTCCAGTCTTTGCTGTGACTGACTCTCTGGGTGTATCTCTTCAGTGTAGAAGCAGGAACCGACCCATCCAGATGGAACTCCTCAGCACCACAACTCGGACGCCAATCGGACGTGGGAAGCGGCACTGGGTCCAGGAGACCACTGGAGGCCCTGGGGCACCTTCTATATGTGCCCGAGCTCCCTTACAGGGAACCTTGAGACCTGCCTGGAAGGCAGGGACTCCGGGCTAGCTCTGGATGGGTAGCCTTAGTGTAGGAGCTTAAAACCGGTTTCAGCACTGGTCCGAGCAGATGGCAGAGCAGGGTTGTGGGGTGGTGCGCTGGGGGGTTGGGTCGTGCCTAAGGAAGTCAGCCCTGCAGAAGGAGCTGGGGGAAGGGAGTTTGTGCTCGCTTCTGGGACACCCCGCCCCTGAATAAGAGACACTCACCCGTCCAGATGGAACTCCAAAGCACCTAGGCAGGGCTGCCTGGTAGCCCAAAGATCCGGGGATGAGAGGAAGGCCGTGGGAGGTGGCGCTGGGTCCAGGAGACCACTGGAGGCCCTGGGGCACCTTCTATATGTGCCCGAGCTCACTTACAGGGAGCCTTGAGACCTGCCTGGAAGGCAGGGACTCCCGGCTAGCTCTGGATGGGTAGCCTTAGTGTCACAATGTGTATTTTTTGTGTATATTGTTTAAACTGTGTACATTGTGTACATTTTGTACACTGTTTACATTGTGTACACTTTTTGTACAATGGGTATACTGTTTACATTTTGTATGCACTGTGTACATTGTGTACATTGTTTTGATTTGTATACACTGTGTATATTTGTCTACATTGTGTACATTTAAACACTTTGTACCGTTTGTACACTTTTTGTACATAGTGTACACTGTGTATATTTTGTGTACATTCTTTACACTCTGTACATTGTTACAATTTGAACACTGTACCTTTTGTACACTGTGTATTTTGTGTACATTTTGTACACTGTGTACGTTGTGGACAATGTGTACATTGTTTGTATATTGTGAACATTTTGTACACTGTGAATATTATTGACATTTTGTACATTGGGTACACTGTGTACATTTTTATATATCATGCACTTTGTGTACATTTTGTGTACATTGTGTACATTTTGTATACTTTGTACATTGTTTACACTTTTTGTACATTTTGTACACTGTGTACATTTGTTGTACATTTGTACTCTGTGGATATTGTGTACATTATGTAGACTATATTTGGTACACTGTGTATATTGTATATATTTTGCACTGTACATTTTGTACACTGTGTACATTTTGTCCACCATTTGTACATTGTGTACACTGTGTATATTTTGTGTACATTGTGTAAATTTTGTGTACATTTTGCGCTTTGTGTACATTTTGTGTACATTGTGTATGTTGTGTACATTATGTGTACCTTGTGTACAATTTGTGGATATTGTATAAACATTGTGTACATTGTGTACTCTGTGTACATTTTGTGTACCTTTTGTTCACTGTACATTCTGTACACTGTGTATATTGTGCACATTTGGTACACTGTACATTTTGTAGACTGTGTACATTGTGTCCATTTTTTGTACATTGTGTACACTGTGTATATTTTTTCTACATTGTGTACATTGTGTATATTTTGTGTACTTTGTGTACATTTTGTGTACATTTGTACATTTAGTGTACATTTTGTGTACATTTTGTGTACATTGTGTACATTGTGTAAACTTTTTGTACATTGTATACACTGTGAACATTTTGTGTACATTGTGTACATATGATGTACATGGTATAAATTGTGTACATTGTATACATTTTTTACACTGTACATTTTGTACCATGTTTGTATTATGTACATTTTTCACTGTACATTTTGTACTCTGTGAACATTGTGTACATTCTTTGCACATATTGTGTCCATTCTGATTACATGTGCACATTCTGTTCATTTTGTGTACATTGTATAAACTCTTTGTACATTGTGTACACTGTGTATATTTTGTGTACATTGTGTAGGTTGTGTACATTTTGTGTACATTGTGTAAAGTTTGTGTACATTGTGTTCACTGTGTATATTTTTGTACATTGTGTATGTTGTGAACATTTGGTTTACATGGTATAAACAGTGTACATTCTGTACATTTTGTACACTGTAAATTTTTTACACTATGTACATTGTGTATATTTTGTTTACATATTGTGTACATTTTGTGTACACTCAGTATATTTTGTACACAGTGTATATTTAGTGACCATTGTGTATATTTTGTGTACATTGTTTACACTCTGTACATTGGTTACAATTTGTACACTGTTTACATTGTGTACACTTTGTATATTGTGTGAGCATTGTGTACATTGTGTACACTTTCTGAACATTTTTTCACAGTGTACATTTTGTGTACATTGTGTACAATGTCTGTACATTGTGTACACTGTGTATATTTTGTTTATATTTTGCACACTGTGTGCATTGTGTACACTTTTTGTGCACTGTGTATAATGTGTACTATTTTTGTACATTCTGTATACTGTGTACATTCTGTATATATAGTGTACATTTTGTTCACAGTGTACACTGTGTCCACTATTTGTACATTGTTTTCACTATGTACATTTTGTGTATGTGTATATTGTATACATTTTAATACATTGTGTACATTGTATACATTTTTGTACATTGTAGATTTTGTCTACATATTATGTATATTGTGTATATTTCGTGGACATGGTAAAAACTGTGTACACTGTTTACATATTATACTCTGTTCATTTTGTACACTGTACATTTTGTTTACTGTGTACATTGTGTACATTTTGTGTACATATTTTGTACAATTTGTGTACGTTGTGCACAATGTGTTCATTTTGTGTACATTGTGTACAATTTACAATTTGTAAACTGTGTATATTGTGTACATTTGGTACACTGTACATTATGTACACTGTGTACGTTGTGTCCAGTTTTTATACCAAGTGTACATTGTGTACATTTTGTACACTGTACATTGTGTACACTTTTTATACATTGTGTACACTGTGTACATTGTGTCCACTATTTGTACATTGTGAACACTGTGTTTATTTTGTGTACATGGTGTATATTTTGTGTACATTTTGCACTTTGTGTACATTTTGTGTACATGGTGTACATTTTATGTACATTTTGTGTTCATTGTATACATTGTGTACATCTTGTGTACCTTGTGTACATTTTGTGTATATTGTATAAACATTTTTTACATTGTGTACTCTGTGTACATTTTGTACACTGTACATTCTGTACACTGTGTACATTTTGTGTATATTTGGTACACTGTACATTTTGTACACTGTGTCAATTTTTGTACATTGTGTACATTTTGTGTACATTGTGTACATTATGGAAATTTTGTGTACATTGTGTACATTTTGTGTGCATTGTGTAAACAATTTGTACATTGTGTACACTGTGAACATTTTGTGTATATTGTGGACATTTTGTGTACATTGTGTACATTTGATGTACATGGTATAAACTGTGTACATTGTGTATATTTTGTACACTGTACATTTTGTACCCTGTGTATATTATGTACATTGTTCACTGTACATTTTGTACACTGTGAACATTGTGTACATTCTGTGCACATATTGCGTCCATTCTGTGTACATTGTGCACATTCTGTTCATTTTGTGTAAATTGTGTACACTTTACAATTTGTAAACTGTTTATATTGTGTACATTTGGTACACTGTACATTATGTACACTATGTACGTTGTGTCCAGTTTTTGTACCATGTGTACATTGTGTACATTTTGTACACTGTACATTGTGTACACTTTTTGTACATTGTGTACACTGTGTGCATTTTGTGGACATTGTGTACACTGTGTACATTGTACAATTTTTACACTGTACACTTTGTACACTGTTTATGTTTTGTACATTTTCTATTGTACATTTTGTACAATGTGTACCTTGTGTACATTCTGTGTACATATTGTGTCCATTCTGTGTATATTGTGCACATTCAGTACATTTTATTTACAATGTGTATGTTGTGTACTTTTCTGTACATTTTTGAACACTGTGTCCATTTTGAGTACATTTTCTGTAAATTGTGTACTGTGTGTATACTTTCTGTACATTTTGTAAACTATGTATATTTTGTGTACATTGTATACATTGTACATTGTGGACACTGAGTACATAGTGCAAATTTTGTGTACAGTGGTTACATTGAGTAAATTTTTGTACATTGTGTATATTTTATGTATCTTTTGTACATTTTGTACACTGTGTACATTGTGTACACTTTTTGTACATTTTGTACACTGGGTACATTTTGTGTACATTGTGTACATTGTGTACATTTTGTGTACATTGTATAAACTGGATATGTTTGTACATGTTTTACACTCTACATGTGTAGACTGTGTACATTTTGTGGACATTGTGTACACTGTGAACATTTTATAAACTGTACATTTTGTACAATGTGTTCATCGTGTACAATGTGTATATTTTGTGTACATTGTATAAACTGTGTACATTGTGTACATTTCATACACTGTTTACATTGTGTACACTATTTGTACATTGGGTACAATGTGTACATTTTGTGTATATTGTGTACATTGTGTTCATTTTGTGTACAATTTGTTCATTTTGTGTACATAGTGTACACTTTCTACACTTTGTACATTTTGTACAATTTTATACATTGTGTACACTGTGGTCATTGTGTACATTTTGTGCACTATAATTTGTACACTGTGTATATTGTGTACGTTTGGTACACTGTACATTTTGTACACTGTGAACATTGGGCCTAGTTTTTGTATGTTGTGTACATTGCATACATTTTGTTTAATTTGTGTACATGGTTTACATTGTGTACATTTTGTACACTGTACATCTTGTACACTTTTTGTACATTGTTTACAGTGTACATTTTGTGTATATTGTGTCCACTGTGTACACGGTGTACATTTTGTACACTGTACATTTTGTACACTGTGTATATTGTGTACATTTTGTACACTGTGTACATTATGTACATTCTGTGTACATGTCCATTGTGTCCATTCTGTGTACATCGTGCACATACTGTACAATTTTTTACAGTGTTTACGTTGTGTACTTTTTGTTTACATTTTCTGAACACTGCGTACATTTTGAGTACATTTTGTGTAAATTGTGTACTATGTGAACACTTTCTGTAAATTCGGTAAACTATGTATATTTTGTGTACATTGTATACATCGTGGACACTGAGTACATTGTGCAAATTATGTGTACATATGTACAGTGCTTACATTTTGTACATTTTTGTACATTGTGTAAATTTTGTGTATATTTTGTACATTTTGTACTCTATGTACATTGTGTACACTTTTTGTACATTGTGTACACTGTGTACATTTTGGGTACATTGTGTACTTTGTGTACATTTTGTGTACATTGTATGGACTGGATGTTTGTCCATTTTGTACACTGTACATTGTGTAGACTGTGTAAATTTTTGTACAATGTATACATTGTGCACATTTTGTGTACATTGTGTACACTGTGTACATTTTGTAAACTATAAAAAAAAGAAATTTCTGCCTCCTCCCTGCCACCCATTTCCCTTCCCCTCCTTCCTCCTGCCCCCCTCCTTTTACTGCTCCCCCTCCCTCTGGAGACTGAAGAGCAGTCAGGGTTCCCTGTCCTGTGGAAAGTCCAAAGTCCTCTCCCCTCCATCCTGGTCTAGGAAGGTGAATATCCAAACTGGGTAGGCTCCCACAAAGCCAGAACATGAAGTAGGATCAAAACCCAGTGCGGTGCCATTGTTCTTGACTTCTCAGCAGCCCTCATTGTCCGCCAAATTCAGAGAGTCCAGTTTTATAACGTGTTTTTCCATAACAGTCCAGCAGGCCTTGGTGAGCTCCCAATGGATCAACACCACTATCTTCGTGGGTGGGTGCACCCCTTGTGGTCCTGACATCTTTGCTCATATTCTCCTTCGTTCTGCTCCTCACTGGAACATTGAGAGCTCAGTCCGGTGCTCCAGCATATGACTCTGTCTCTATCTCCATCGATCGCCATATGAAGGTCCTATGGTGATATGCAAGATATTAATCAGTATGGCTATAGGAGAGGGTCATTTCAGGTTCCCTATCCTCAGCTGCACCAGGAAGTACCTGGCGGCATCGCCTTGGGCACCTGGGGGCCCCTCTAGGTCCAAGTCTCTTGCCAACCCTAAGATGGCTCCCTTAATTAAGATGTATGCTACCCTGTTCCCCTAACAAACCTTCCTTTATCCCAATCATCCCATTGCCCCAAGTTCTCCCCAAACCTCCCCTTCTCACATTTCTCTCCCCTTCTCCCCTTAACCCCCTCCCACCACACCCCCAAGATCCCAATTTTTGCCCGACAATCTTGTCTACTTCCCATAACCAGGAGGATAGCTGTATGTATTTCTTTGGGTGCACCTCCTTATTTAGTTTCTTTAGGATATCAAATTATAGACTCACTGACCTTTATTTATCTCTAGAAACCTATTATGAGTGAGGACATCCCATGTTCATCTTTTTGGGTCTGGGTTACCTCACTCAGGATAGTGTTTTCTATTTCCATCCATTTGCATGCAAAATTCGCGAAGTCATTGTTTTTTTACCTCTGAGTAGTATTCTAATGTGTATATATTCCACACTTTCTTCATCCATTCTCCCATTGAAGGGCATCTAGGTTGTTTCCAGGTTCTGGCTATTACAAATAATGCTGCTATGAACATAGTTGAACAAATTTCCTTGTCATATGATCGGGCATCTCGTGGGTATATTCCCAAAAGTGGCATTGCTGGGTTCATGGGTAGGTTGATCCCGAATTTCCTGAGAAACTACCACACTGCTTTCCAAAGCGGTTGCACAAGTTTGCATTGCCACCAGCAATGGATATGAGGGTACCCCTTTCTCAACAGCCTCTCCAGAAAAGGCTATCATTGGTGTTTTTGATTTTAGCCATTCTGACAGGTGTAAGATGATATCACAATGTTGTTCTGATTTGCATTTCCCTGATCGCTAAGGAGGCTGAGAATGGCCTTAGGTGTCTTTTGGCCATTTGAACTTCTTCTGTTGAAAATTCTCTCTTCAGATCAGTGCCCCATTTTTTTAATTGGGTTAATTAGTATTTTAAAGTCTAGTTTCTTGAGTTCTTTATATACTTTGCAGATCAGACCTTTGTCTGTTGCGGGGTTGGTGAAGATCTTCTCCCAGTCAGTTGGTTGCTTTTTTGTCTTAGTGACAGTGTCCTTTGCTTTACAGAAGATTCTCAGTTTCAGTAGGTCCCATTTATTCAATGTTGCCCTTAATGACTATGCTGCTGGGGTTATACCTAGGAAGCGATCGCCTGTGCCCATCTGTTGTAGGATACTTCCCATTTTCTCTTCTATCAGGTTCAGTGTGTTCAGATTGATATTGAGGTCTTTGATCCATTTGGACTTGAGTTTTGTGCATGGTGATAGATATGGTTCTATTTTCATTCTTCTACAGGTTGACATCTAGTTTTACCAGCACCAATTGTTGAAGATGCCCTCTTTCTTCCATTGTATACTTTTAGCCCCTTTATGGAAAATGAGGTGTTCATAGGTTTGTGGGGTAAAATCTGGGCCTTCCCTCTGTTTGTGTTTTCTTCATTACTTCCATTTCATTCTTCAAGTCTTGAACCGCTTCCCTTACCTGTTTGATTGCTTTTTCTTGTTTCTCTTGGTTTTCTTGGGTATCTTTGAGCGATTTATTCATTTCCTCTACCTTTTTGTTTGTCATCTCTAATTGTTTATCACCTCCTGTTTAAGGTCTTCTATTATTTTCATATAATTCACTTTTGAGTCGAGTTCTTCTAATTCTCTGGAGTAGGCTGTACAATTGTTCTCATTTCGGGATCCTTGGATTCTGGTGATGGACATGTTGCCTTTCAGGTTGTTGGAGGAATTCTTGCATTGGCGCCTTCCTATCTCTTCCTTCAAATGGAGCCAAGACAGGCCTGGTGTCTTGGTCCAGTCTTTGCTGTGACTGAATCTCTGTGTGTATCTCTTCAGTGTAGAAGCTGGAACCGACCCATCCAGATGGAACTCCACAGCACCACAACTCGGATGCCACTCTGGGTGGTAGCCCGTCCAGATTTAACTCCTCAAAACCTAAACGGGGCTGCCTGGTAGCCCTAACCTTGAGACCTGCCCGGAAGGCAGGCACTCCCCACTCGCTCTGGGTGGGTAGCCTTAGTGTAGGTGCTTAAAACCGGTCTTGAGCACTGGTCTGAGCAAACAGTAGGGCAGGATTGGGCAGTGGGGTGCTGGGGAGTTGGGTTGTGCCTAAGAAAGACAGCCCTGCAGAAGGAGCTGGGGGCATGGGTTTGTGCTTGCTTCTGGGACACACCGCCCCTGGATAGGAGACACTCACCCATCCAGAAGGAACTCCTCAGCACCTAAACAGGGCCGCGAGGTAGCCCAAAGATCCGGGGACAAGAGGAAGGATGTGGGAGGCGGCCCTGTTTCCAGGAGACCACTGGAGGCCCTGGAGCACAAGCTGTAGGTGCCTGAACTTCCTTACAGGGAACCTTGAGACCTGCCTGGAAGGCAGGCTCTCCCTGCTCGCTCTGGGCTGTATACACTTTTTGTACATTGTGTTCACTGTGTATATTTTGTGTAAATTGTGTACATTTTGTGTATATTGTGTACACGATGTACACTGTGTACATTTTGAGTACAATGTGTACATTGTGTACATTTTCTGTACATTGTGTACAATGTGTACATTGTGTATATTTTGTGTATATTGTGTACATGGTGTAATTCTGTGTACATTGTGTACATTTTGAGTACATTGTGTACATTGTGTACATTTTCTGTATATGGTGTACACTGTGTACATTGTGTATATTGTGTACATTTGTAATATTGTGTACATTGTGTACACTGTGTATATGTGTACAATATGCTTACATTGTGTACACTCTGTACATTTTGTGTACATTGTGTACACTGTGTACATTGTGTACATTTTGTACACTCTACATTTTGTACACTGTGTATATTGTGTACATTTTGCACTGTATATTTTGTACACTGTTTATATTGTGTACATTTTGTGTACATATTGTGTACGTTGTGTACATTTTGTGTACATTGTGTACATTGTGTACATTTTGAGTACAATGTGTACATTTTTGTACATTTTTGTACATTGTGTACATTTTGTGTATATTAGGAACATTGTGTAATTTTGTGTACATTGTGTATATTGTGTACACTGTGTATATGTGTACAATCTGTGTACATTGTGTTTACTCTATACATTTTGTGTACATATGTACACTGTGTATATTGTGTACATATTGTGTACATGGTGTACATTTTGTGTACATTGTGTACATTATGTGTACAATCTTTACATTGTGTATATTTTATATACAATGGGAACACTGTTTACATTGTGTATATTTTGTGTATATTGTGTACATTGTGTAATTTTGTGTACATTGTGTACATTGTGTACACTGTGTATATGTGTACAATCTGTTTACATTGTGTACAATCTGTTTACAGTGTATACACTCTGTACATTTTGTGTATATTGTGTACATTTTGTACACTGTACATTTTGTACACTGTGTATATTGTGTAGATTTTGTGTACATATTGTGTACATTGTGTACATTTTGTGTACATTGTGTATACTAGGAGTACAATGTGTAAATTGTGTACATTTTCTGTACATTGTGTACACTTTGTACATTGTGTACAATTTGTGTATATTTCGTACATTGTGTAATTTTGTGTAAATTGTGTACATTGTGTAAAATGCGTATATGTGTACAATCTGTGTACATTGTGTACACTCTGTACATTTTGTGTACATTATGTACACTGTGTACATTGTGTACATTTTGTACACTGTTTATATTCTGTACATTTTGCACTGTATATTTTGTACACTGTGTACATTGGGTACATTTTGTGTACATATTGTGTACATTGTGTACATTTTTTACAATGTTTACATTGTGTACACTTTTTGCGCATTGTGTACATTTGTGTACATTGTGTACCCAGTGTATATTGTGTATATTTTTACACTGTACATTTTGTACACTGTGTACATTGTGTACACTTTTTGAATATTGTGGAAAATATTTGTACATTGTGTACTCTGTGTACATTGTGTCCAGTTTTTGTACATTGTGTACAATGTGTTCATTTTTTGTATATTATTTATATTGTGTACATTTTCTGTACATTGTGTACACGGTATACACTGTGTACACCGTGTACACTTTTGTATGTTATGTACACTGTATACATTTTGTGTACATTTTTTACATTGTGTACATTTAGTGTACATTGTGTATATTTTGTATTTTGTACACTGTGTACATTGTGTCCACTTTGTACATTTTCTGTACGTTTTGTACATTGTGTACATTTTGTGTGTATTTTGTGTAATTTGTGTACAGTGTGTATATTTTGTGTACATTGTAGACATGGTATACATTGTTTTCATTGTGTACATTTTGTGTACATTTTGTACACGGTGTACATGGGGTACATTTTGAGTACAATGTGTACATTTTGTACATGTTCTGTACATTGTGTACACTATGTACATTGTGGACATTTTGTGTCTATTATGTACATTATGTACATTTTGGATACAATGTGTACACTGTATACATTTTGTATACATTCTGTACATTGTGTAATTTTGTGTATATTGTGTACATTGTGAATATTTTGTACACTCTGTACATTGTGTACATTTTTGTTTATTGTGTACACTGTGTACATATAGTGTACATTGTGTACACTGTACATTTTGTATATTTTCTGTAACTATTTTGTATATTGTGTACATTTTGTGTACATTGTGTATATTTTATACACTGTGTACATTGTGTACACTTTTTCTACATTGTGTACACTGTGTACATTTGTGTATATTGTGTACATTGTGTACATTTTGTATACATTGTATAAACTGTGTTCATTGTGTACATTTTGTGTACATTGTGTACATTTTGTACAATGTGTACATTTTGTGTACATTCTGTACACTGTGTACATGGTGTACATTTTGTACACTGTCCATTTTGTACACTGTGTACATTTTGTGTACATTTTCTGTTCATTGTGTACATTTTGTGTATACTTTGTGTAAATTGTGTACACTTTTTACAATGTTTTCACTGTGTACATTTTTTATACATTGTTTACGTTGTGTACATTGTGTGTACATTTTGTACATTGTGTACAATGTTTACATTGTGTTAACATTGTGTACACAATGTACACTGTATATACTGAGCATATTATGTACATTGTGTACACTGTGTACAGTGTATATTGTGTATATTATGTCCATTTTGTGTACATTGTGTACAATATCTACATTTGTTGTACATTTTTTACATTGTGTACATTGTGTCCACTTTGTACATTTTCTGTATGTTTTGTACATTTTGTGTATATTTTGTGTAATTTGTGTACAGTGTGTAGATTTTGTGTACATTGTAGACATGGTATACATTGTTTTTATTGTGTACATTTTGTACACATTGTATAAACTGATTCATTTTGTACATTGTGTGTACATTTTGTACAAGGTGTACATTTTGTGTACATTGTGTACACTGTGTACATGGTGTATGTTTCGTACACTGTATATTTTGTACACTGTGTACATTTTGTGTACATTGTGTACACTGTGTACATGGTGTACGTTTCGTACACTGTATATTTTGTACACTGTGTACATTTTGTGTACATTTTCTGTTCATTGTGTATATTTTGTGTAAATTGTGTACACTTTTTACAATGTTTTCACTGTGTACATTTTTTATACATTGTTAACGTTGTGTACATTGTGTGTACATTTTGTACATTGTGTACATTGTGTACATTTTGTGAACATTGTGTACACAATGTACACTGTATATACTGAGCATATTATGTACATTGTGTACAGTGTGTACATTGTATATTGTGTATATTATGTCTATTTTGTGTACATTGTGTACAATATCTACATTTGGTGTACATTTTTTACATTGTGTACATTTTGTACACTGTGTACATTGTGTCCACTTTGTACATTTTCTGTATGTGTTGTACATTTTGTGTATATTTTGTGTAATTTGTGTACAGTGTGTATATTTGTGTACATTGTAGACATGATATACATTGTTTTCATTGTGTATATTTTGTGTACATTTTGTAAACATTGTATAAACTGTGTTCATTTTGTACATTGTGTGTACATTTTGTACAAGGTGTACACTTTGTGTACATTGTGTACACTGTGTACATGGTGTACGTTTCGTACACTGTATATTTTGTACACTGTGTACATTTTGTGTATATTTTCTGTTCATTGTGCATATTTTGTGTATATTTTGTCCAAATTGTGTACACTTTTTACAATGTTTTCTCTCTGTACATTTTTATACATTTTTAACGTTGTGTACATTGTGTGTACATTTTGTACATTGTGTACATTTTGTGAACATTGTGTACACAATGTACACTGTATATACTGTGCATATTATGTACATTGTGTACAGTGTATATTGTGTATATTATGTCCATTTTGTGTACATTGTGAACAATATCTACATTTTGTGTAAAATGTGTACATTTGTTTATATTGTGTAAACTGTGTACACTGTGTACATTTGTTGTACATTGTGTACTTTTTCTACACTGTGTTCATTTTCTAAACTGTGTACATTTTGTGTACATTGCGTACATTCTGTACATTTTGTGTACATTGTGTAAACTGTGTACATTTTGTGTACATTTTGTACACCGTGTATATTGTGTACATTTTGTCTACATTTTGTGTATATTGTTCCCATTTTGTGTACATTTTGTGTCCATTGTGTCCAAGTGTACATTTTGTGTAATTTGTGTACAGTGTGTACATTTTGTGTACATTTTGTACACGGTGTACATTGATTTCATTGTGTACATTTTGTGTACATTGTGCATATTGTGTACATTTTACATTTGTGTACATTGTGTACATTTTGTGTAGATTTTGTTCACTGTGTACATTTTGTACACTGTGTACATTTTGTGTACATTTGTGTTCAATGTGTACATTGTGTACATTGTATACAATATAAACAAATGTACACTTTTTGTACATTGTTTACACTGTGTACATTTTGCTTAAATCGTGTACATTGTGTACATTTTGTGTACATTGTGTTCATTATGTCCACCTTGGGTACATCGTGTTTACTGAATCCATTTTATGTACATTTTGTACAGTTTGTACATTTTGTGTACATTGTGTACAATTTTTCAATTTTTTGTGTAAAATGTGTACATTGTGTAAACTGTGTTTACATTTTGTGTACATTGTATACAATGTGGACACTGAGTACCTTGTTCAAATTTGGTGTACATTGTGTACAGAGGTTGCATTGAGTACATTTTTGTAAATTGTGTAAATTTTGTGTATAGTTTGTACATTTTGTACACTGTGTACATTTGTACACTTTTTGTACATTGTGTAAACTGTGTACATTTTGTGTACATTGTATAAACTGGATATGTTTGTACATTTTGTACACTCTACATTGTGTAGACTGTGTACATTTTGTGGACATTGTGTACACTGTGTACATTGTGAACATTTTGTACACTGTACATTTTGTATAGTGTGTTCATCGTGTACAATGTGTATATTTTGTGTACATTGTATAAACTGTGTATATTGTGTACATTTTGTACACTGTTTACATTGTGTACACTATTTGTACATTGGGTAAAATGTGTACATTTTGTGTATATTGTTTACATTGTGTTCATTTTGTGTAAAATGTATACATTTTGTGTACATAGTGTACATTTTCTACACTTTGTACATTTTGTACATTGTGTACACTGTGGACACTGTGTACATTTTGTGTACATTGTATACATTATGTACATTTTGTGAACATTATTTACACTGTGTAAATTGTGTACAGTTTTTGTACATTGAGTACACTGTGTATATTTTGTGTTCATTGTGTACACTGTGTACACTGTGTACATTTTGTTTACATTGTGTATATTTTGTTTACATTTTATACACTGTGTACATTGTGTACAATTTGTACACTGTACGTTTTGTACACTGTGTACATAGTGTGGATTTTGTGTACAAATTGTGTACATTGTGTACTTTTCTTGTAGATTGTGTACATTTGGTACACTATGTACACTGTGTACACTTTCTGTAGATTGTGTACACTGTGTATATTTTGTGTACAATATGTAAATTGTGTACATTTTCTGTACATTGTGTACACTGTTTACATTGTATACATTTAATACACTGTGTATATTGTGTACATTTTGTACATATTGTGGACATTGTTTAAATTGTTTATACATTTTAACGTTGTGTACACTGTACATTTTGTGTACTTTGTGTACATTTGTGTACATTGTGTACACTGTGTACATGGTGTATATATTATACACTGTGTATATTGTTTACTCTTTGTACATTTTGTGTACATTGAGTATATTGTGTACAATTTTTGTACATTGTTTTCACTGTATACATTTTGCATACAGTTGGTATACACTGTGTACATTGTGTACATTTTGTGTACATTGTGTAAACTGTTTACATAGTGTATATTTTGTACACTGTGTACATTGTATAAATTTTGTACATCTTGTGTACAATGTGTACATTGTGTACACATTTTCTACATTGTGTACACTGTGTACATTTTGTGTTTATTGTGTACACTGCGTACATTTTGTACACTGTTTACGTTTTTGTGTACATCGTGTAGATGGTGTGAATTGTGTGTATATTATGTACATTTTTTACACTGTACATTTTTTATACTGTGTACATTGTGTTCACTTTTTGTACATTATGTTCACTGTGTACATTTTATGTGCATTGGGTACATTGTGTACACTTTGTACATTATGTACACTTTTTGTACATTGTATACACTGTGTACATTTTGTTTACATTGTGTACATTGTGTATATTTTGTGTACATTGAATACATTTTGTTCACTGTGTTCATTGTGTACAGTTTTCTTACATTGTGTACACTGTGTACATTTTGTTTACATTGTGTATATTTGTGTACATTGGATACACTGTGTACATTGTGTACATTGTGAACACTTTGTTCATTTGTGTACATTGTGTATATTATGTACACTTTTTGTACATTGTTTTCAGTGTGTACATTTTGTGTACATTGTGTAGATTTCGTATAAATTGTGTTCCCTGTGTACATTTTGTGTACAGTTTATAAATTGTATACATTGTGTATATTTTGTGTAAATGGTATAAACTGTGTATACTGTGTGCATTGTGTATATTTATTGTACATTTTGTACACTTGTGTACATTTTGAACACTTTGTACACTGTGTACACTGTGTATATTGTTTACACTTTGTACATTTTGTGTACATTGTGTATATTGTGTACACTTTTTGTACATTGTTTTCAGTGTTAACATTTTGTATACATTGTGTTCCCTGTGTACATTTTGTGTACATTGTGTACAATGTGTACATTTTGTACACTTTGTACATTGTGCACACTATTTGTACATTGTGTATACTGTATACATTTTGTGTACATTGTGTACAATCTGTACATTGTGTATATTTTGTATACTGTATATTGTGTATTTTGTGTAAATTTTGTGTACAATGTGTAAACTGTGTACATTGTGTATATTTGTGTAGATTATATACACTCTGCACATTTTGTACATTTTATAGACTGTACATTTTATACTCTCTGAATATTGTGTATATTTGTGTTCAATTTGTATATATTTTGTGTACATTGTGTACATTTTGTATACTGTGTACACTGTGTACACTTTGTGCATTTTGTGTACACTGTGTATATTTTGTGTACCTTGTTTACATTTTGTACACTGTGTATATTGTGTACATTTTGTGTTCATTTTGTACATTGTGTTCATTTTGAGTACATTTTGTGTACATATTTTATACTGTGTACATTGTGTACACTGTGTACATTTTATGTACAATGTGTACATTGTGTACATTTTGTGTACATTGTTTGCATTTTGTACACTGTTCATTTTGTACACAGTGTACATTGTGTACACATTTATTTCATTGTGAACACAGTGTACATTTTGTTTACAATGTGTAAATTGTGTACATTTTGTGTACATGGTATAAACTATGTGCATTGTGTCCATTTTGTAAACTGTACATTTTGTATGCTGTACATTTTTTACATTGTGTAAAGTATTAACACTTGGTATATATTGTGTACATTTTGTGTACATTGTGTACACTGTTTACATAGTGTATATTTTGTACACTGTGTACATTGTATAAATTTTGTACATCTTGTGTACAATGTGTACATTGTGTACACGTTTTCTACATCGTGTACACTGTGTACATTTTATGTGCATTGGGTACATTGTGTACATTTTGTACATTGTGTACACATTTTGTACTTTGTGTACACTGTGTACGTTTTGTTTACATTGTGTACATTGTGTATATTTTGTGTACATTGTATACATTTTGTTCACTGTGTTCATCCTGTACACTTTTCTTACATTGTGTACACTGTGTACATTTTGTGTATATTGTGTATATTTGTATACATTGAATACACTGAGTACATTGTGTACATTTTGTGCACTGTGTACATTGTGTACACTTTGTTCATTTGTGTACATTGTGTATATTATGTACACATTTATACATTGTTTTCAGTGTGTACATTTTGTGTACATTGTGTACATTTTGTATAAATTGTGTCCCCTGTGTACATTTTGTGTACAGTTTATAAACTCTGTACATTGTGTACATTTTGTGTAAATGGTATAAACAGTACACTGTGTACACTGTGTGCATTGTGTATATTTATTGTACATTGTGTACACTGTGTACATTGATTACATTTTGAACACTCTATATTTTGTACACTGTGTACATTGTAAACAATGTGGACATTTTGTGTACATTGGGTACATTATGTGCACTGTGTACACTCTGAACACATTTCTAAATTGTGTACAATGTGTACATTTTGTGTATATTGTATACATTTTGTATTTCGTGTACATTTTGTACACTGTATTTTTTACACTGTGTAAACTGTGTACATTTTGAGAACATTGGGTAAATTGTGTACATTTTGTACAATGTACATTTGGTACACTGTACATTTTGTACACTATGTAGATTGTGTTCATTTTGTGTACATTTTGTGTATATTGTGTACATTTTGTGAACTTTGTACATTGTGTAAACATTTTTACATTGTGTACACTGTGTCCCTTTTGTGTATATTGTGTACAATCTTCTACACTGTGTACATATTTTACACTGTACATTTTGTACTCTGTGTTTATTGTGTATATTTTGTGTACATTGTGTACATTTTACATTGTGTATTTTGTGTACACTGTGAACATTTTGTGTATATTTTGTACACTGTGTACCTTGTGTACACTTTTTGCACATTTTATACGCTGTGTACATTTTGTGTATATTGTGTACATTGTGGTCATTTGGTATACATTGCAGAAATTGTGTATAATTTGTGTACATTATATAAACTGTAAACATTTGGTAGACTGTACATTTGGCACACTGTACATATTGTACACTGTGTATATGGTTTTCATTTTGTACACAGTGTACATTAATTACACTGTGTTTATTGTATACATTTTGTATACTGTATACATTTTGTACACCTTGTATATATTATGTACATTAAGTACATTTTTGTACATTGTGTACACTGTGTACACTTTTTGTACATTGTGTACAATGTTTCAATTTTGTGTACATTGTGTATACTGTGTACATAGTGTACATTTTGTATATATTGCATAACTTATGTACATTTTGAGTAAATTGTAAACACTGTGTACATTTTGTGTAAAATGTATACACTTTGTACATTTCATGTTTATTGTGTAATTTTGAGTATATTTTGTACACTTTGTACCTAGTGCACAGTGTGTACATTGTGTACACTCCTTACATTTTGTGTTTCTTGTGTACATTGTGTACATTTTGTACACTGTTCCTTTTTTCACACTGTCTACATTATGTACACTTTTTGTTTATTTTGTATACTATTTGTACATTTGTGTACAATGTATACATTTTTTGTACATTGTGTACATTTTGTACACTGTTCCTTTTTTCATACTGTCTACATTATGTAAACTTTTTGTTTATTGTGTATACTATTTGTACATTGTGTACAATGTATACATTTTGTGTACATTGTGTACAATTTGTACACTGTGTATATTGTGTACATTTTTTGTACATTGTGTACACTGTGTACATTTTGTGTACATTTTATACATTGTGTATATATTTTGTGTACATTGTGTACATTGTGTTACTGTGTTTCATTTTGTGTACATTATTTATATTGTGTACATTCTCTGTTCATTGTATACATTGTGTAAACTTTTTCTACATTGTGTTCACTGTGTACATTTTGTTTACAATATGTACATTTTGTGTAAATTGTGTACATGTTGTACACATTTTGTACATTTTTTTCACTGTGTACATTTTGTAAACATTGCATACATTATGTAAAACTGTGTGCATTGTGTACATTTTGTGTATATTGTGTACAGTGTGTACATTGTATATATTTTCTGAACACTGTCCAATGTGCACATTTTGTGTACATTGTGTACATTGTGCATTTTGTTTACATTGTGTAAATTTTGTAATCCCTGTGTATGTATTACAGATTTTGTACATTGTGTACAATGTGTAAATTTTGTGTACATTTTGTACACTCTGTACATTTTGTGTACATTGTGTACATTTTGTACATATTGTGTACATACTGTAAAATGTGTATAGTTTGTGTACATTGTGTACACATTGTGTACATTGTTTACACTGTGTATATTTTGTGTACATTGTTTACACTGTGTACATTTTGTGTACATTGTGTACTATGTTTACATTGTATTCATTTTTTAAAATGTGTACATTGTGTACAATGTGTACATTTATTTTACTTGTGTACACTGTGTACATTTTGTTCACTGAGTACATTGTGTACACTTTTGTACATTGTGTACATGTGTACATATTGTTTACATTTTGTTCATTGTGTACATTTTTTGTACATTGTGTACACGGGTGTACATTTTGTGTACAATGTGTACATTTTTTGTAAACAGTTTACATTGTGTACATTGTGTACATTTTTTGTACATTGTGTACACGGTGTACATTTTGTGTACAATGTGTACATTTATGTACATTTTTTGTAAACAGTTTACATTTTGTACATTTTTGTACATTGTGTACACTGTGTACATTTTTTGTACATTGTGTATACGGTGTACATTTTGTGTACATTTTGTGTACATTTTTTTAAACACTTTACATTGTGAACATTTTTTGTACATTGCTTACACTGTGTACATTTTGTGTATATTGTGTTCACTGTGTTTATTTTATATATATTCTGTGCATTGTATACATTTTTTTACGTTGTGTACATGGTGTATATTTTGTGTACATTGTGTACATTGTGTTCTTTTTGTGTACATTTTGTTCATTGTGTATATTTTATGTATATTCATTGTTTTGTGTACATTTTGTTCATTGTGTATATTTTATGTATATTCATTGTTTTGTGTACATTGTGTACATGGTGTACATTGTGTATATTTTGAGTACAATGTGTACATTTTGTACACTGTACGTTTTGTCCACTGTGTACATTGTGTGGATTTAGTGTACTTATTGTGTACATTGTGTAAATTTTATGTAGATTGTGTACATTTTGTACACTGTGTATATTTTGTCACTTTTTGTAACATTTGCTAAATGGCTTTTGCCTAAGAATGAGGACCTCAATTTCAACACCCAGCTTTCAATTAAGAATCACATTTGATAGTAGGGACAAAGTCTTTAAGACAATATCCACTTCCTTGTATAACAGTTGGAAATCATTACCATATAAAAAGAAAAATATTTTAGCCAGACAGAGTTCTACAATCTTTTATTCCCAGCACACAGAGGCAGAGGCAGGTGAATCTCTGGGAGAACTCAGCCTGGTCTACATAGTGACTTCCACGACATCCAGATCTACATAGTGAGATCCCTTCATTCAAAAAAAAAAAAAGAAAATATTTTCTACTGTATGGGAATTGAGATGAGAGAGGAGTCACTGGGCTAGTAATATTTTCTCACAACATTTATTCCATCAAATTTACTATTAACAAATTTAGTTTTTACTAGGTTAATTCAGAGAGAACTGCCACAGGGGTGCTCGAAATTTTCTAATAATACCATTTTATTAAACATACATCATACTTGGCTCTACTAAATCTTGTTTTACAAAAATTAACTCAAAGTAATCCCTTTCTTATTTCTTAGCTAGGCTATCTCCCAGAAAATTATGTTTGGAATTTTATAACAGGGCATAGCAAGACTAGTCACTTGAATGAAGACAAAGAAATCCTGTCTTGAAAAACCAAAATAAATAAATAAATAAATAAATAAATAAATAAATAAATATAAATGTTAACAAATAAATAAAGGACTAGGATGGACTTGTGCTTAATTGGACACTGGTCTAAGTTAATATAAACCAGAGCCTCCACGGTTTACTCTATTCAGTTATATTATTTCTTAATATGTAAGGAACAGGATAGGGTATATTTTATAGATTTTTCAGAGCATAGATTAGTTTTCCTCTAAACCCAATATTTCAGGCTTCAGAAACCTTGTCATAATACCGACTTAAGAAACACAGGGCTTGGGTCTGAAGAACTTCCTTAGTGGTTAAATGATCATCTTCTCTTGTAGAGGACACAAATTTGATTCTCAAAACCAAAACTCATAACTTGCAACCACTTCTAACTCTACCTCAAAGGATCTGATTCCAATTTCTGGACTATGGTAGGACTTACATTCATACACACACACACACACACAGAGAGAGAGAGAGAGAGAGAGAGAGAGAGAGAGAGAGAGAGAGAGAGAGAGAGAGAGAGAGAGAGAGAGAGAGAGAGAGAGAGAAAGAGAGAGAGACAGAGACAGATAGAGAGAGATGGAAAGAAAGAGAGAAAATAACAAATAGAACAAAACCTTAAAAAATGAAATAACACGTTTTAATATTGAGTTGAGGAGAGGGTCCCTTGGCTAAATGGCTTGTTGCCTAACAATGAGCACCCAAATTTCAACTGCCGGTACCCAATTAAGAATCAGATCTGGTATATGTCGATAACCACAGTGTTGCAGAGCACAGATGCAGGTGAATCCCAATGTATCACTGTTCAGAGAATCTAATAAACAGTTCTCATCAACAATAGAAATTAGTTTCAGCAATCCAAAGCAGTATAAATCAAATGAGGCAGTTTTGTGGTAACATTCTTGAGTTTGGAATGAGGACACACAGAGTAAGGGCAGAGGATTGTAAGTTTGAGACTAGTCTGAACTTCATGATACTGTCTTATAAACGAAAACAAACAAACAAAACCCAGCCAGGCATAGTGGTTTATAATAATCCCAATACATAGAAAATAGGTAAGTGGATTTGGGGAAATTAGAGGCCAGCTTCTATGTGATGAGTTTCAGTATCATCTAAGTGACATAGTGAAATACTGGCTCAATTTTTTTTAATTGGAGTGGTGGTGGCGCCACATGCCTTTAATCCCAGCACTTGGGAGGCAGAGGTAGTCAGATCTCTGTGAGTTCGAGGCCAGCCTGGCCCACAGAGCAATTTTCAGGACAGGCTCTGAATCTACACAGAGAAACCCTAAGGAAAAAAAGACTTTAAAGAACAGCAAAATATTAGTATCCAGGCAAAAACTCAGTCTCCATCTCCTTCTTTATGCCTGTACACTAGTGTGTATATTTGTGTGTTCTGTGTATACACATTCTGTGTGTTCTGTGTATACATGTGTGTGTGTCCTGTGCATATACATATGTGTGTTCTATGCATACATGTGTGCATACATTTAGTGGACCCTCCATGCACAGAGACCGGAAGAGGAGGCTGGGTGCTCTGATCTATCACTCTACACCTGATTCAGCTGAGACAGCATCTTTGTCTGAACCTGGAGCTAGGCTGGCCATCTGCAGGCCCTAGAGATTTGGGGTCTCCATTCTCTTCAGATTCAACAGTCCAGGGGTTACAGTAACCTTCATAGACACAATCAACTTTTTACAAGGATTCTAGGATCTAACCTCAAACTTCTTTGTTTGAATGGAAAGGACACTTAACCACTGAGTACTCTCACCAGCTCTCAGTTAAGAAATTTGTTTTACTATTATTTTTTTCAATTTAATTTTCCATTCAAAAACTTACATTTCCTCCCCTACCTCCCATGTCTTACATGCACCTCCCTCAATTTCCTCCCTCCCCTCCCTCCTTAATAGAGGGCAGGTTACCCTGCACTGTAGGAAACTGTGCATCCAAATAGCCTGATGTACCAAAAAGCCAACACCTGCAGTAGAAACAGGCCCCAGTGCTATTTCTCAGTCAGCCTCCATTGTCAGCCATATTCACAAAGACTGATTTGATCACACACTCATTCAGGTCTGGTCCATCTGGATTTGGTGAGCTCCCATTATATCAGGCACACTGTCTCAGTGGCTGGACCAGCCCCTCAAAGTCCTGACTTCCTTTCTCATATTTTCAATCCTTCTGCTTTTCAACTTGACCTTGGCAACTCAGTCCATTGCTCTGATGAAGATCTCTGTCTCTATCTCCATCCTTGTTCTAATCAAGATTCTATGTTGATACTCGAGATAAAATTTAGTGTGATAGTGGGGCAAGGCCGGTTCAGGCACTCTATTCTCTTCTGCCCAAGGACCTAGCTGCGGACAGACCTGTGGACACCTGAGATCCTCTATAGAGCCAAGTTTCTTACAAAGCCTAAATGGGCCCCTTAATGTAGAGATCTTCTTCCCTCCACCTATATTAATCCTCCTTCCATCTTCACCTCCCCACCCCCAAACTCTCCGCAGTTTTACCTTCTCCCTTCTCTCTCCCCCTCTCCCCTTCCCCCATCCAGCCCTCACTCCTACCTCTACCCCATGCTCCCAATATGTGCCTGGCAATCTTCTTTGCATCCAATTTCGAGGAGGATCTATATCTGTTTTCTTTGGGTTCATCTTGTTATTTGGCTTCTCTAGGCTTGTGAACTATAGACTCAATGCCTTTTTAAGGCTAGAGTCCACTAATGAGTGACTACATAGCATATTCATCTTTTTGGGTCTGGGCTATCTCACTCAGGATAGTGTTTTCTATTTCCATCCATTTGTATGCAGAATTTAAGATGTCTTTGTTTTTTAATGCTGAGTAGTTGTCTAATGTGTATATATTCCATACTTTATCTATTCTTCCTTTGAGGGGCATCTAGTTTGTTTCCACATTCTGGCTATCACAAATAATGCTGCTATGAACATATTTGAACAAATGCTTTTGTAGTATGATTGGGCATCTCTTAGGTGTAATCACAAGAGTGGTATTACTGGATCTTGAGGTTGCTTGATTCCCAACTTACTGAATAACTGCCACACTGCTTTCCAAAGTGGTTGCACAAGTTTGCATTCCCACCAGCAATGGATGAGTGCTCCCCTTACTCTACATGCTTTCCAGCATAGGCTATCATTGGTGTTTTTGATATTAGCCATTCTAACAGGTGTAAGTTGGTATCTCACCTTTGTTTGGATTTGAATTTCCCTGATTGCTAAGAAAGTTGAACATGACCTTAAGTGTCTTTTGGTCATTCTAACTTCTTCTGTTGAGAATTCGCTGTTCACTTCAGTACCCCACTTTTAATTGGATTAATTAGTATTTTAATGTTAACCTTCTTGAGTACTTTATATAGTTTGCAGATTAGACCAGCCAGTCGAGCAGGCACACACATACCCTTTCAGATGGATCTCTTGAGTACAGGAGCAGGGCGTCTTTTTATTTAAAATATTATACCACTGTCACAGTTATTAAAGTCCAGAACATTTCCCAAACCTTAAATAGAAAATGAAGAACAAACTTAATTTCTGATCTTTCAGCAGTCACTCCTGTATTTCGATTTCTAGATACTAGAGTAACCACTAATCTCATTCAGTGGGTCTGCCTTTTTATTTGAGACAGTCTCATGTATCCCAGGCTGTTCTTGAACTCACTTTACCAGGTGAATATCACTAATCTCAAAGGTAGGGTAATTGGAATTCACACATTTATAACTACAGGGCAGGACAGGGCCATCTGTCTGAATTGTGACCGTTACAAATAACTTGTCAGTGTCCAGTGCTCAGTTTAAGGGACAAAACGATGAGCATGAAACTTAAAAGACTGTGCCCTATTCCCCTGTGTCTGACTCAACTCTACTCTAGGCCTTAGCTATTTCCTTTGAAGTGCCTGTCCCCTTGGGCCTTCTAAGGTGGGACTCCCAGGATCCCGCTCCAGACAGCAACACGGGAAACAAGGCCTCTGTGAAGTGGATTTCGAAATGGGATTCCCTTAGCCACAAAGTACTACTGCCTGAATGTCGGCAGGCCCCATCTTGCCTGGTCCTCCTGGGCAACAGGTTCTCACCTGTGTGGGACAAGATGTCTGGTAGATCAACGGCTGAGTGCCCTACAAGAGAGTGGATCTCACTGGCCTCCCCTAGCAGATCCCTGTGTTTATAAGCTCCACAGGAAGCCCCACCCCTTGCCCCGCCCATCCCTCTGTGACTTCAGTCCTCAGTGTTATGCAAGGCCTCTCTGATTGGTCAGCAACCCTCTGCACAGCTTATAATTTTGTGGGTGTCAGAGTATGTTCAATTTTAAGACATCTGTGCTTATAAATGTAGGTATTTAGAAGTCTTTATGACAGTATACACCTCCTTGTATAACAGTTAGAAATCATTAACATATAAAAAGACAAATATTTTAGCCAGACAGAGTGCTAAAGTCTTTTATTCCCAGCACACAGAGGCAGAGGCAGGTGAATCTCTGGGAGAAGTCAGCCTGGTCTACATAGTGACTTCCAGGACAGCCAGATCTACATAGTGAGATCACTTCATAAAAAATAAAAAGACAAATATTTTCTCCTGTATGAGAGTTGAGATGACAGAGGAGTCACTGGGCTAGTAATATTTTCTCACAACATTTATTCAATCAAATTTACTATTAACAAATTTAGTTTTTACTAGCTTAATTCAGGGAGGACTGCCACAGGGGTGATCAAAACCTTCTAATAATACCATTTTATTAAACATACATCATAATTGACTCCACTAAATCTTGTTTTACAAAATTAACTCAAAGGAACCCTTTTCTTATTTCTTAGCTAGGCTATCTTCCAGAAAATTATGTTTTGAATTTTATTCTAGGGCATAGTGAAGGCAGTTTGAATTAATACAGACAAATTGTTATACGTTTATACAACTTTAATGCAAAGAACACACTAAGGCCAGATGGACTGTGTTGGAAAAAGAGTGGAATAAACCCGAAATCTCTGAATTTGTGGACAATGAGGGCTGCTGAGAAGTCAAGAACAATGGCACCGGGTTCTGGTCCTAATTCATGTTCTGGCTTTGTGGGAGCCTACCCAGTTTGGATGTTCACCATCCTAGACCAGGATGGAAGTGGGAGGACTTTGTACTTTCCACAGGGCAGGGAACCCTGACTGCTCTTCAGGCTGGAGTGGGAGGGGAAGGAGTAGGGGCAGGGGGAGAGAGGGGGAGGAGGAGGAGGAGGGGGATGCAAATGGGAGGTGGGGGAGGAGGCAGAATTTTTTTAAATAAAAACTAATTTTGTTTTATTATTATTCTTTTTTAAATTAATTTTTCATTCAAAAATTATCACTCTCTCCCCTCCTCCCATTTCCCTCATGCTCCCCCTCACTTTACTCTGTCCCCTCCCTCCTTAAGAGAGTTCAGGGTACCATGCCCTGTGCGAAGTCCAAGGCACTTCCCCTTCTCTCCAGCCCTAGGGAACTGTGCATCCAAATATTCTGGGGTACCAAAAAGCCAACACATGCAGTAGAAACAGGCCCCAGTGCTATTTCTCAGTCAGCCACATTCAGAGAGTCTGATTTGATCACATGCTCATTCAGGTCTGGTCCATCTGGCTTTGATGAGCTCCCATTAGATCAGGCACACTGTCTCAGTGGCTGGACCAGCCCCTCACAGTTCTGACTTTCTTGCTCATCTTTTCCCTCCTTCTGCTTTTCAACTGGACCTTGGGAACTCAGTCCATTGCTCTGATGAGGGTCTCTGTCTCTATCTGTATTCTTTGTCTAATGAAGATTTTATGGTTATATTGAGACAATCTTTAGTGTGATAATGGGACAAGGCCAGTTCAGGCACTCTCTCCTCTGCTGCCCAAGGACCTAGCTGCGGATATCCCCGTGAACATTGGGATCCCCACTAGAGCCAAGTCTCTTGCCAACCCTAAAATGGGCCCCTTAATGTAGAGATCTTCTTCCTCCACCTATATTAAACCTACTTCCATCTTCACCTCCAACCCCCAAACTCTCCCCAGTTTTACTTTCTCCCTTCTCTCTCCCCCCCTCCCCTTCCCACCTCCAGCCCCCACTCCTACTCCTACCCCATGCTCCCAACTTTTGCCTGGCAATCTTCGTTGTTTCCAATTATCAGGAGGATGTATATATGTTTTCTTGGGGTTCATCTTGTTATTTGGCTTCTCTAGGCTTGTGAACTATAGACTCAATGACTTTTGTTTATGGCTAGAGTCCACTCCTGAGTGACTACATAGCATATTCATCTTTTTGGGTCTGGGTTATCTCACTCAGGATAGTGTTTTCTATTTCCATCCATTTGTATGCAGAATACAAGATGTCTTTGCTTTCACCGCTGAGTAGTACTCTAATGTGTATATATTCCATACTTTCTTTAAACATTCCTCCATTGAGGAGCATCTAGGTTGTTTACAGGTTCTGGCTATTTCAAATAA
>CADCXT010000620.1:0-16586 GCA_902806775.1 Microtus agrestis | reverse complement strand
CCTGTATGACACACTAGCTTAAGAGTGGCACAAATTTTGTGGGAGCAACCAATAACTTTGTGACTCCCTGAGATGGAACTCATATCTACACTGCAAAGTGGCTAAGAGCCTCAAACTGATATGTCATGGTCTTAGGGGACGCCTACTATTATTCTGATAAAGTAACATATCAATAAAATGACTCTTAATGACAGCTGGCTATACCCATAGATCAGTCTCGCCCAATCTACATCAGAGAAGCTTCTTCTAGTAGATAGGAAACCCCCAAGTGCTCAATGTTTAGAAAGTGACAGACATTGGGGCATTGAGTCCTAAATGGGATGTTTTGATTGAACCGCTCCCCAAAAGGCTCAGGGAGGTCTGAGGAGAGGAGGCAGAAAACCTGTAAGAGCCAGAGGTGATGGATGGCTCCAAGGAAACAGTGACTTCCAGACACAGAAGGACTGAGGTACATATGAACTCATGTAGACTGTGGCAGCAATCACAAGATTTGCACAGGTTAAATCCTGTAGTCCTAGCACTGAGAGGGGGTACTGTGCATATAATTCCTTGAAAATTTTGTATATTCATATAAGGTATTTTGGACATATTCACCCACGCCATCCCTCTCAACTTCTTCTCCTTTTAAGTATATATATATATATATATATATATATATATATGTGTGTGTGTGTATATAAATATATAAATACGCACACACATATATGTGCACACACATACATACATATATATGTATGTATACATACACATACACATATATATACATACATTACATATATGTATATATATTTATTTCACTGTGTTCAATTTCTGCTGCCAGTAAATGGACAGGAATTGGGGGTTGGGCATCCACTGAGACGTGGTTGATCAAAGGGGTTCCAATTCTCAAACTGACTCTCTTTCCCTGAAGAGATCAACTGTCAACAGCTCCTCAGAAGCCCCGCCCCCAGAAGGGGCGTTCACTGGGGGCGCAGCTGTCTACTCAAGGTGCAAGGCAGCGCATGCGCGGGTGGGCGGGGCTGTATGCAGGGGGATTCAAGGAGACCCCTGTTAAGCTTCTGGGCTCCTTCAACACCGCAGAGCCTCGACCTCTGCCCAGCCGCCACCAAGGAGCTGCGCCCTATCGTCCATCACTGCCAAGCCGCGGAGCTGCTCGGACTTGCCCGCGGGTGTGCCCGGGGAGCCGACCAGTGAGGGCTCAATTTAGTTGAGGGAAGTCTGGGCATCTGAGGAGCAGTCGCGAGCAATGGCCTCTCAGTCTCGGTTGCCGGCGGCCACGAGCGAGATACAGGACCCTGGTCAGGCCAGAGCATCCGTGGCCAGGAGTGGATGGTGCGGCCGCCTATCCCAGCCTCCATGGATCCGCGTTCTCTTGCTGCCAGCTTCAGTGGCTCCTGCTGCCAGCTTCAGTGACTCCTGCTGGGACTTTCCTCTGATGGACAGGTGCTCAGCGGGCGCATCGCAGGAAAGAGCTCCGTGGTAGAGTTGATCAGTAAGGTAAGCACTGCGTGCCCTGGCAGTCTTGGGGCATTTTCCCACGCTTTTTCTGGAGGAGGGGGTGTGACCAACGCTCAGAAAACTGCATTCAGATCCTCCCTAGGGCCCTAGTGCAGAGGCTAACACTTTCAGACCCAGGACGTTGCTGTTTTTGGTAAATAGGACTCTCAGGATGCATGAAACAATTGATGTAGAAAACCCTGTTTTCTTCTAGTTGAGAAACTGTCTAGCCCCATTCCCACCCCATGTTGCCTCTGATTATCTGGATCACATTAAGTTTCTGGACTCTACTGAATTGATGAAAATTGGATTGAGAAACATTTTAGTATTCGGTCTTTGCTTTTCCACTTTACAATGAAGCTACATTGGGATATCATTGCCAAAGTGGGGTGTCTTTTTTGGTTACCGCCGTCACCCTTTTATTACCCCCTCTTATTTCCCAAAGTCATTTACTCATTTCTTTAAACCTTTGGATTGCCTGGTCTGGAGAAGTGCTCCAGTTTTTTAAGGTCATTGTCTGTAAAGATGTTCCTGTGAGTTCAGGTATGTGTGAGATAAATCGGTGTCATTTTGTACACCTTTATTTCTTGGGGCTTTTCTAACTGCATTGACCACGTTCCTTCTTAAGTTTGGGGTGGATTCATTCCACTGCATTTCCGTGGCTGGATTTATGCTCTGGTTATGATTCTGTTTGAATTCCCAAGTGGAACTAGCTTAAGTGCCCTGTCATTCATGTTGAAGCATGATGGCCACGCCATTTCATGTTAATTTCAGGTGCATCTCTTTGGCATCTTATAAAGTTAAAGTTTTCTTTCAAAAATACTGCAAATGATATTCTGCTTTATTTTATATGTGAAAAACGTATAGAAGAGTGGCTTGGGTTTCTGGTTTGTTTTGCTTTTATTGACTTGAAATTCAGCTCTTTTTACCCAATGAAACCAAGGGAAAATATTCTTAAGTCCCAGGAATCCAGGACTCACAATCTTTTTTTTATATTTATTTATTTATTTATTATGAATACAATATTCTGTTTGTGTGTATGCTAGCAGACCAGAAGAGGGCACCAGGCCCCATTACAGATGGTTGTGAGCCACCATGTGGTTGCTGGGAATTGAACTCAGGACCTTTGGAAGAGCAGGCAATGCTCTTAACCTCTGAGCCATCTCTCCAGCCCCCCAGGACTCACAATCTTTGTGCTTAGTTTTCCTTTCCTGGGTGGGTGTGTTGAGGGAAAGGAGGTTGGCAGAAGTTGGAAGTTATTAGGGAGTCACATAATTCAAACATAATTGCCTACAAAATCAGGTGACCAGGACTCCAGTTGCTTTCCTTCCCTGGACTGTGATAACATGTGACAACACATAAATTTGTGTCAGGGTTTCTTAGAATTTAACTTGCTTCACTAAATGGAGACAGTATGTAGTATAAATGGTCTTTCCTAGTCTTTTTCCTTTTTAGGGACTCTGATGGCCTGTATTTTGCTATGTACTGTCTTTACTAGAAAAGTCTCTACATACGGTTGGTATTGAGCATTCGTTTGATTTGGGTGAAGTGACTTTTACCAGCTGCTGATAGTGTACACAGGAGAGGCTTAGTAATTCTTGGGCCTTAAACGGGATGGTATTTACCTTGCACATCTGTGGTGAAACTTAGATTAGGAAAATTTGCTAAGGCTTCTCTCTGTTTTGAGATAGGATCTCACTATGTAACCCAGGCTGGTCTTGAACTCACAGATATCTCCCTGCCTTCTGAGTGCTGGAATTAAAGGCCTAGCTCCCCTCTTTCTCTTTTAGTGTTTGTCTTGTAGTGTAGGATGGCTTTGAACTCAGGGCTTCCTTGCCTCAGTTTATTTAAGGCTACATAGAAGGTTTGTATCACTTTCCTTAGATTTCAAAACTCTTTATTTGTTGATTTGTTCTAGAAGATGAGTGGGGTTTGGACAGTACACTGTGTACTTCCAAGAAAAGATTGCAGTTTAGAAATCTGTCCCTCCTTTCATTGCCTGATGAAGGTTAATATTCAGGAGGATGCCTATTTGTTTTTCTTTTGGTTATCCTTCTTATTTAGCTTCTCTAAGAACCCAAATTATAGGCTCAATGTCCTTTATTTATGGCTAGAAACCAAATATGAGTGAGTACATCCCATGTTCATCTTTTTGGGTCTGGCTTACCTCACTCAGAATAGTGTTTTCTATTTCCATCCATTTGCCTGCAAACTTCAAGAAGTCCTTGTTTTTTACTGCTGAGTAGTACTCTAATATGTATATATTCCATACTTTCTTCATCCATTCTTCCATTGAAGGGCATCTAGGTTGTTTCCAGGTTCTGGCTATTACAAACAATGTTGCTATGAACATAGTAGAGCATATACTTTTGTTGTATGATAAGGCCTCTCTTGGGTATATTCCCAAGAGTGGTATTGCTGGGTCCATGGGTAGGTTGATTCCGATTTTCCTGAGAAACCTCCATCAGGCGATGAAAGGAGACAGAGACAGAGACCCACATTGGAACACCGGACTGAAATCTCAAGGTCCAAATCAGGACCAGAAGGAGACAGAGTACGAGCAAGGAACTCAGGACCGCGAGGGGTGCACCCACACACTGAGACAATGGGGATATTCTATAGGGAACTCAACAAGGCCAGCTGGCCTGGGTCTGAAAAAGCCTGGGTTAAAACCAGTCTCGCTGAACATAGCAGACAATGAGGACTACTGAGACCTCAAGAACAATGGCAATGAGTTTTTGATCCTACTGCACCTATTGCCTTTGTGGGAGCCTAGGCAGTTTGGATGCTCACCTTACTAGACCTGGATAGAGGTGGGTGGTCCTTGGACTTCCCACAGGGCAGGGAACCCTGATTGCTCTTTGGGATGACGAGGGAGGGGGATTTGATTGGGGGAGGGGAGGGAAGGGGAGGTGGCGGTTGGGAAGAGACAGAAATCTTTAATAAATAAATAAAAAGAAATCTGTCCCTCACTCCTCCTCCTTGAGACTATTAAACTGCTAAACAAATTCATTCATAGCTCTTCCTGCTCCTCTATTGTGAAACTGGAAGAGAGTACAATTTAGAAGAAATTCAGTTTTTCTATTTATGTAAATTTGATTTTAGATCCTTATCTTCTCTTCATCTGGGTTTGAAGCCTTGAGCATCGCACTCAAGTTCTGATCTTGTTTTTTTTCCTTGTAAGGGGTAGTAGCGTTACATGTTCTTAGAAATGCATGAAACAGTAATAGGGACTTAGTACACTGCCCGATATTGTGTTGTGGCTGCCTCCTGCTGGTTAAAATGATAATTTTGATACATTTTTCATGACTTTAGAAAGTGTTTTTAAATGATGTTTCTGGACAGATGATAGCTCAGTCGGTAAAGACACTTGTCACCAAACCTGATGACCTGAGTTCAGCCTCCAGAACTCCACATAATAGAAAAAGAGAACCAACTTCTGAAAGTTGTTCTCTGACCTCCACATTCACACTGTGACACTTATCCCCACCCTAAACTCACAATTGACTGTAAAATCACAAAATGTCATTTGACCAGAAGGAGGATAGAAACTATACCGTTTCATCACCTGTTAGCCTTCTTCTCAGTGAGATTCCAGGTGGCGTGGAAGGAAAGAATTCTGTAGAGCTGTGTGGTTTGGGAAATGACAAGAGATAATTGTTTTCAATACTAGCACTAGTGTGTCAGTCTTAGTGTTCTGTTGCTGTGAAGAGACACCATGACCATGGCTACTCTTAAAAAGGAAAGCATTGGATTGGAGATTGCTTACAGTTGCAAAGTTTTAGGTTTGTCCTCATGTTGGGAAGCATGGCAGCATGAAGGTAGACATGGTGCTAGAGAAGTAGCTGAGAGTTCTACATCTAGATCTACAAGCAACAGGAACCCATGTGATAGCTCAGGGTAGTTGTTGGTGTCTGTAAGCTTAGTGCCTGACTCTATAGCTAGAAGGGAGAGCTTCCTGCCCACTGCCTGCCTGACACTTTATCTGGAATAGGTGATACAGTTTGAGATCCTTCGTAAAACAGTTGTCTTTAAATATTATCTTTAAGTTTATGATTTTTTGTGTATGTGTGTACGAGTGAGCACACTGTGCATGTGAAGGTCGGACGACAATTAGTGGGAGTCCGTTTTCTTATCGTATGGGTTGCAGGGATTAAGGTTTGATGGTCAACACCTTAAACTGCTGAGCCATACGGCTAGTCCTACTTTTAATACTTGTTTTTATTTTTTACTTAATCTTATTTATTTATTGTATCAGAGCATGTCCGCCATGGTGCATATGTGGAGCTCGGGGACTGAATCCTGGTTCTCTACAAGAGCAGCAAGTGCTCTTTGCTCTTAACCCTTGAGCCAATCTCTGTAGTTCCCAAATAACAAAGTAGAGTACATTAGGTTCTTTGTGTTTTTAAAGTAACACAAACACACACACATACACACACATACAAACACACATATATGTGTGTGTGCATTTATATAAACATTTATATATGTAAATATATATATAATTTATTTTATTCAGTGTCTGTGTCCTACAGAATATTGTTAGCTGTCCTGGGACCCACTGTGGAGACCAGGTTGACCTTAAACTCAAGAGATTTGAGCAGGTCTGTTTCCCAGGTGCTGGAGTTGAAAACATATATTATTTTAGTTTCTTTATTTGCTAATTAATTCTGAGACAGAATCTCCCTATGTAGCCTTTCCTTGTCTTAACTCAGATTTGTAGAGATCTTCTTGCTTCTGCCTCTAGAGTGCTAGAATTAAACATGTGTGCTACCACATTTGATTTCAAATTTTATTTTTGTTTTATTATTTTTGTGTTTGGGCTTTGTGTCTGCATGTCTGTCTGTGCACTACTTGCTTACAGTGCTCCCAGAGATCATAAAAGGCCATCAGATCCACAGGGACCGGAGTTACAGATTTGTGAGCCACCATGTATGGTCTGGTAATTGAACCCAGGTCCTTCGGAAGAACAGCCAATGCTCTTAACCACTAATCCATTACTCCAGCCCCAATTTTATTGATTTTCAATATTGAGTTTTAAATAGCATCTCACACTAATACATAGTACTATACAAACTGAAACATCTTTTATCAAACATGACATGATCTCTTTCCAGGACATTAATCAGACAGATATTTTATCAAAGCAGATCTCCCTGTTAGACTGTTTTCTCCTTCAGTAGACTGTTTCTTTTAAATACAATCACAAGAATGCTGTGATTTATATAAAATTATCTTTGGTATTCTGATGTTTTTTCATATTTCCACATAAGATTTAGTTATCTTTTTCCCTTTGGGGATCACTTTTCTTCATACAGTGCATCCCCACTTTGTTTTTTGTGAAGAACATACTTCTGTTAAGGTAAATGTATACCTTAAGTTTTATGCTTCATAGTTTGGGTAGTGTATGTAAAAATGTTGATTTTTTTCATGTTTTTGATTTACACCATCATCTTCAAAGCTTTCACCTGAAGCCATAAGAAGAACAATAGACTGTTTCTCATGGGCCCTGCTGTACAGCAGTGCATGCTAGACCATGAATTCTGTGAAATTCCAAAGTTCTCTGCCCTGACCATGATAAAGTATTATTTGACTGCTTTGCCCAAAGTTCTGTGCCAGTGTAATGCACACTTGAGTAGTTAGCTCCCGAGGATATGCACCCTTCAATGGAGACAGTTCCTCCTTGATGATTCCTCTAGGAGATGCCTCAGGACCCAAATACGAGTCCAGAAGAAAAATGGTTTATTCATTCCCTTGATGCCTGTTGAAATGGCCAGGGGCAAGTTCACTAAAATAACAGCAGTATTATTTTGATTTTTTTATAACTTTGTGATGAAAATGTTAAGCCCAGTACAAGTGTTCTGCAAGATGAGTTTGAATGCTCACAACTGTAAGAGGTTAGGATTGCATAGACAAGTTTAAATGTTCACAACTGTAAGAGGATGTGACTGCATAGACGAGTTTGAATGCTCACAATTATACTCTTATAATAACAATAGAGACTGCTTACCATATTTTCTGGCTGTGGAGTATGAGGCTCAGAAATGTAGATCACTTGCTCAACATTAGGACTTAAACTAATGAGGATCTGGCTTTCAAACCCAAACACTTCTGTATGCTTCAGTCTGAGAGAAATGGAAATACTTAAGTGAAAAGGATATCCATTGTGAGCTATGACTCTGGCAGAGCCTTATGTAACTTTGACTTCGTCAGTTGACTTATTTTTATGCATCATTTTCTATTTTGTGATCTGTTAAGCTAGAGTCATCAGATAGTTCTTATACATCATGAAAGATATTGGGTTTCCATCACTCCCATAATGAGAAGTCCATCTAGAAATTCAGGAGTGGATATAATGCAAAGAAGTAGCACTTAGGAATACTTGACATTATTAAGAGAAAAATTTTTATTGAAATCTGTTGTTTCTCTTTCCAAACTTGAAAATTTGAAGAGGGTGGTTGCATGTATACTTACGTACCTGTATGTAAATTATATGTGTCATTATATACTCGGAGAAAACATATTATAAAATGTTTTATAAACATGGGTTTATATTCCTGCCCAGACCACCGAGAAACAAGATGTAACCTACCCGGCTGAGAAAGAAAAGTTTTTACATTTTCAGAACCCTTCTCACATTCTACTTGACTCGTTCAGTCCCATTCATGAACACAATAATGGATGGGAAGAGGCATGGTCATATTGTTCATTGACAGAGAGAAAGCCATGATACAGGAACCAACCAGATTGAAGAAGAATATATGTTACTCTTCTGCTGCTGTGATTAAACAGCCCTCCTAAAATCAACCATAAGGGAGAAAGAGCTTTCTTTGGCTTACAGCGCTCGAGGGATGGAGAACACCATGAAAGGGAACAACATGGCCATGGGAGTAGCATGGTGGCAGGAACAGGTTGATCACATTTCTTCTGTACTCAAGCAAGAGAAGACAGGATGCTGGGTGCACAAAAGTCCTTGCAATCACAGATAAGCACTGGGGAAACCAGTAATGTTAAACTTGCTTGGTCATTTCTTTTCTTTTCTTTTTTTTTTTTTTTTTGCCTCAAGACACCTGTTTATTGGGGACATGACTCTTCAACAGGGATGACAGGAATCGTACCAAAAATAGCAACGTCTACAGGGCCCCTGACAGGGCTAGAAGGGTACAGTGCCCCCCACCCCCACCCCTTATACAAAAATAAACTCTCGAGCCTATGGACCAGCAGAGGCTGGCAGGGCGGCTCCTCAGTAGGAGCGCATCCTCTACCAGCCCTAGGACCCCGTTCTCTGGCCCTCACCTCTGCCACTTCTAAGGCACTGTGACTCCCCTGGGCTGGGTGGATACTGCCTGCCCACCCTCCTTCACCCACTGCCCTCTTTACCTCTTGGTCCACCTTGGGCTGGGGCACGGGTCCCACACTGCTCCCTGCTGGCTGCTCTACCCAACTACCTCTAGCACTTCCCCGCTCCTGCGGGGTAAGCTTACTAAGCTAATCACTCCTAAGAGGGCACTCCTACCGTTCTTGCCCCCCAAGACCTGCCTCTCCAGATCTAGACAGCCCTGGGCTGCCCTCCTCTTCTAGTGGAGGGCTGGGAGGTGTCTCTCCTGACGGTGCTCGGACATAGGGTGGAGATGTGTCAGCTCGGGGCTGCCGGCGGCCCGGGGCTCGACGGCTGTGGTGTACTTGCAGATGCAAGGTCATGAGCTCAGGAGCTCCAGTGGCAAAGGGGCAGAAGAGGCAGCGGTGAAGGGCACCCCCTGACCCGGCCTCACCTCCTGGGCCTGCCCGCAGGGACAGGTCCAGGGGCTCGGCCTCACCACCTCTCCCGTTACGCAGGGTCCTCCCAGGCTGGCAGACTTTCTTCGGGACCCTGGTCCGGTGCTGCTCGAAAGAGGCCTGGTACTCGCAGCGCCCTCCACCCAGGTGGCAGAGGCCTGAGTTGGTTTGGCTCCCGACTGCGGCTGCAGTGAGACTGAGCCCCGCGGGGAAGGGGGCGGGGGATCTGGAGGAGGTCCAGGACCTGCGCTGCTCCTCTGCTCTCGGTGGTGACGCTGAAGGTGATACTTGAGCGAGCCCGACTGGGTGCCTGCATAGTCGCAATGTGGACACTTGTAGGGACGCTCACCTGTGTGCACGCGAAGATGCACTTTCAGGTGATGTGCCGAGCGGAAAGACTTTCCACAGAAGGGGCAGTCCTTGCCAGTGGCCCCGCGGCCCGCTTCGGATCGGGTCCCTCCAACCAGCAGCCCATTTTCTTCTGAGTGGGGGTGCAGAGAAGTCAGAGTGCCCAGCGACCTGCCCCGGGCCCAGCTCTCCTCTTCTGCCTCTACCACCTCTTCTTCCTCCTCCGGTTCGTCTGTACGGTGCCGCCGAGCCCGATTGGGAAGAGCTGAAGGCAGCGGGCGGAATCCCCCATAGCTTCGGCCAGCTCCAGGGTCAGCACCCTCACCATTGGGTCGCACTTCCCCAGCTCGCACACTCAGGTAGCCTAAGAGGCTTGGGGGCTCTCGGCGCTCAGCTGGGGTGGGCGCTGGGGCCAGGAGAAGCGCAGGGCCTAGTGGCTCATAAGCCAACAGGCTCAGGTCAGGAGGCTGAGGGGCTCTGGCAGGAGTAGAGCCCGGGGCACGCAAAGGACCCAGCTTGCTGGTGTGCACCTTCATGTGGTTCTTAAGGAACCAGGGCTCCTTGAAGCAGCGGCCACACACAGGGCATGCATGATCAAAGGAGGCCTTGTGCTTGCGCATGTGACCCTTGAGAAACCAGGACTGTGTGAAGCTCTGGCCGCACACCTGGCAACGGAACTCAGGTGGCGCCGGGGGTTCCTCCGGAGGTGCAGGAGTCGGGGTAGGGTTTGCCTCCCGTTCAGGCTCTGGCCTAGGTTCAGGCTCTGGCTCAGGCTCAAGGGCAGATCTGGGTTCTGGCTGGGGTGGAGGCTGGGGCTCGGGTGTAGAAGTAGCCGCCAGGGGGCGCTCGGGAGCCCCATGGGCCGTCAGACTGTGATGCAGCAACTCCTCCTCTTGGCTGGAACCAAAACTGCACAAGCTGCACTTCCAGGGCCTATGCAGGATATGCAGGTGGCGTTCCCGCTCCGCGGAGGTGCGAAACTTGCCTTTGCAGAAAGGGCAACGGAAGGCAGACGAGGAAGGAACCTGAGGGCGCGCCAGGCCCTCTGCAGCAGGGGTGGCCTGCATGCTCCCTGAGCTTCTGGCTCTCCCCAGTTGGGCTTCACGGAGCAGGGCGCGTTCCTCCAACTCCAGCAACAGCCGTGCAGCAGGGCTTCGTGGGCGCTCAGGCTGGTGCGTTCGAAGATGTGAGCGAAGCAGAGCCCGCTGAGCTGCTCGGTGGCCACAGTGTGGGCACTGGAAGGCTTGGGCGCCCGGGTGTGCTCGCAGGTGCAAAGCCAGGATGGAATTGAATCGGAAGCGCTTTCCGCACACAGGACAGGGGAATCGCCGCCTTTCACCTGCACGAGTCTCAGACCAGCCCACTGCTCCCATCCCAGGAGACCCGGCGCTCACACCTGGTCCGTTGGAGTAGTGCTGCAGATCCAGTTCGCCGTCGAAAGCTGGCGGGGAAGGCTCTAGGTGGCCGACCAAGATGCGGGGACGTGAGCCCAGGGAAGGAGTTGGCTCTGTCGCTGCTTCTGCCCCAACATGCACAGGCTCGGGAAGTTCTTCCTGGGGTTTTATCTCAAAGCCTCTCCCTTACAATTTGTCTCTCTTTTGGGAGAGGAGGAGGGGCGATTATAGAGATAGTTAATGTCTGCCGTACAAGAAACATTATTAAAGTTACTCTTCCGTCTTTGCCGTTCTGGATAAACACTTCTCGCTGCCGCTTCGCGAATTCTATTTTCCGTTCTTTAAGACACTTTAATGGCTCTTCAATGCAACAATATTTACTGAGTGCTTACCAAGCACCGGCGCTGTGCTCAACCCCCAAATTCACATAGTGCCCAGGATGGGTGTTCGTCTCACATCATTTTTGCTCCCACTTGAGAAGGCTTCTTTCCCTAGAGAATGCTGCTTCTCGGGGCTCAGGCAAGCCCAGGTACAGTGAGGCTAGAGCGCAGCCTGGCTGGCTTGCCTTGACATTGCAGTGGCCTTGGTCATTTCTTCAAAGGAAGAGATGCACAACTTGTTTTCCAACCAGAATGCCAGAAATGGAAGTGGCTAATAGTTGAGGTACCCTCTGTGCTATCTGTATGGCCAGGGTCTCCTCCAGACTCCCACAAACAGGACAAGAGGTGGTTGACAGCCTGAATCACCTCTAGGCTATCTGTATGACTGAAAACACACCAGATCCTTCTATAAGCCCTTAAGATAACACATGTAGCCTATCTATAGATCTCATCACTTTGGAAGATGTGACAGGTATTTTGAGTTTCTATGCAACTATATCTCATTGTGCAAATGGGATTGTGTTATAACAGGAAACTTTTCTAAATTGTACTGTACTTAAATATTCCTAAAATAAACTTCTCATGTCAGACTCAAAAAAAAAAACATGGGTTTATACACAATTAACTACATGGTATAATTAATTTAATGGCTATATGCCATTTCATTAGTTGGACTTAGATTTATCCTTAGGTCACTAATTATCTGTTTTGAATATTTATGTTGCATTTCTCTGTCCTTTCTTGCTCCCTGTTGCTCTCTTCTTACTTTCTGCTACTTACTGACATTGTTGTCCTATGACACATATCTGTGTATCCTTGATTACTCCTCACACAGAAACAGAGTTGCGAGCACAAACGGGTTTGCATCAGCAGCTCTTGGTAGATAGTGCTGAGTTGTCTGTGGAAAGCATCTGTTCTTCACAGTTTCACCTGTAGTCATGAGTACCTGCTTCCCATTTCTCCCTAACCTTTAGAAACAAGTTCACAGTTTTATTTTTTGCTTTCTTGAGAGTCTTGGTGTTTATCTCAGGCTGACCTTGAACTCAGTGATGCTCTTGCTTTATCCTCCCCAGTGCTTGGTTTACAGGTGTGTGCCACCACACCCATCTCTCAGTAGAAAAACTTTTAATGTTTTTAATGCCCTAAAATTACCAGATTATTAGTAATCAGTAATAAATTAAAGAATCCTGTGCTTTTGTTTGTCTTTTCTTTTTAAATTAATATTGTTCATTTTTGTTTCAACAGAATAAATTGATTTTAGATTTAATCTATAAATTTGTATGTATATGTTTAAAGTTGAAAACTACAAAACATGTGAAATACATGTAGTCTGAGAACAGAATTGTTAAACTTCTGTGACCAAGAATGCTCATGGCTTTTGCAGAGAACCTGGGTTTGGTTCCTCAGAATCCACGTGATGGCTCACAACCATCTGTAATCCCAGCTCTATTGGATCAATAGTCTCTGCAGGTTCTAGGTATACATATAGATGTGCAGGCAAAACGTTCATGTGCAAATCTTAAATATTTTTTAAAATTATTTATTTATTTATTTTGAATGTGTTTGTGAGCACATTCTGCGAGCCTCTGCCTGAATAATGTGATTAAAGCTGTATGCTGTGATACCTGGCTATCTTTGCTTCTGTAAATGTATATCATATCCTTAGTGAAGGGACTATATCTGAATTTATCTTGGTATTATGAATTTTTATGATTGTGTCTTATTCTTTCCCCTCCCATTGTGGCCTCAGATTGGTATTCACTTTTGAGTTCTAGCTTCCTTGTGTGTAAAGTGTGATAAGTGGCCCTCACTATGTACACAGAGCTGGTTGCAAGACATGTGCACTTAGTGAGTGTTGCACACACACTTTGTTGGGAAGATTTAGTGTAGATGCTGGTGTAAGGGATTGGAAGGTGGAAAGGATGGTACTGTGCCGCAGGCATGACCACTACTCATGTGGGATGTCCTTTTGTATTTGTGTTGCTTTTATTAGTTGATGAATAAAGCTGCTTTTGCCAATGGTTCAGCAGAGTAAAGCCAGGTGGGAAATACAAACAGATAATAGACAGAGGGTAGGCAGACTTAAGGAGATGATATGTAGCTGCTGAAGAAGAAAGATGCTAGAATCTTACCAGTTGGCCACCGCCTCGTGGTGACACAAAGATTAATAGAAATGGGTTGATTTAAGATACAAAACATAGCTAAGAATATGCCTAAGACATTGGCCAAACAATGTTGTAATTAATATATAATTAGTATAGTTCTGTGTGATTTTTCAAGTCTGTGTGGCCAGGAAACTAAAGTGCAGTCACCATTTGCATATGGTGCCCACCGTCTGTGGCATGGATCCATGTAAAACCTAAAATAGCTTAAAATAGAGGGCTTCTAGGCTTACAAAAACAGAAGCCAAGTGCAGCTTCTTGGTAGCCACATTTTTTCGATAGACTCTATTTGCTGGTGGCAAACAGAGGTGAGACTCCTGTAAGAGAAGCTTCCTGACTCAGTATTAGCAGCAAAACCTGTAAAACTCCTTTAAGTGTCAGCTTCCTGGTTCATGCTGGTGGTACAAATGGTCTGACTCTATTGGGAGGTCCTGTATGGAACACTTATGGGGTTTGAGAACCGCATGCAGCAAATTACTTAATGAAAGCAACATAGACCGCTGCCCCTGGAGCTGGGGCACTGAACATAGCTCCCAGAGCTGGCAGAGCCAGCTGCCATATTGAAAGGACAAGGCAGGCAGAGCCAGCATCCAGGGCTCCCTCGACCACACAATCATTATAAAATTCTCCTTGTCAGAAAAGTTTTTTAGATACACAATAGGACAAATTAAGACATAAAGACTTCTGAACAAGACACAGTGTATTTAAAACTATATGTAAGCTTATAAGAAGACAGACAATATTATATATGATATATTAAAGAAGACAGACAATATTATATATTAAAGGAGTAAGGATAATAAATATTAAAAAGTAATAGAAAGAAAAATCTATATAAATATGGAAAATACACAGGGAGTCTGGTTTGTGTATATTATTGCGTTTTCTTTTAATTTCTTGACTATAGAGAGACATTTGATTCTGGGGACTACTAGATTAAAGCAACATATATTTTAAAGGTATCTTGACTTCAAATTTTGAGTCTAAGGATATTTTACTTTGGAAAAGAGGTTCTGCATTTGTTTCCACAGAAGATGAAAACCTGTGGATTCTTTCCAGGCTAATGTGCTTTGATAGAACAAGACTCCCTGATAGTTCTCCATGAATGATAAAAATACTTCACCCAGCAAATAACAAGAAGCATTTTGGAGAAAACTACACTCAAATTCCCAAAATGATTGTTTATAAATGTTTGCTTTCATTTACAGGGGATTGATTATAAATAATTAAATGCTCACAGTCAATCTTTTTCTAAAAATAAGGGTTTGGGGCTGCTCGCTTGGCTGCGATGGTGAAGGGCTTCTGCTGCATTTTGTCACCTTAGCAGAAGCCAGGACTCTGAAACACTTTCTGCTGCCTGTGGGTCTTCTGTACTGACAGTTTACCAGAAAGCTCCAGCCGCTGCACAGTTGCTTCCAGTCTACCACTGTTAGACACTTCCTGCTGCCCATCCTTTCCTCTTGGAGAGGAGTTGCAGGCAATGTCAGTAAGGAGTCTCTCACCTCGACTGTTGTGGCTGCCCTTACCATCATGCTGAAGAATAAAGGCAAAGGAGGCAAAAACAAGTGCAGAGGTAAAAATGAAAATGAATCCGGAAAAAGAGAGTTGGTGTTTAAAGAAGATGGGCAAGAGTATGCCCAGGTGATCAAAATGCTGGGAAATGGACGGTTGGAAGCAATGTGTTTTGATGGTGTAAGGAGGCTGTGCCACATCAGAGGAAAGTTGAGAAAAAAGGTTTGGATAAATACCTCAGACATTATATTGATTGTCTATGAGACTATCAAGATAACAAAGCTGATGTAATCTTACAGTATAATGCAAATGAAGCAAGAAGTCTGAAGGCATATGGAGAACTTCCAGAACATGCAAAAATCAATAAAACAGACACATTTGGTCCTGGGGATGATGATGAAATCCAGTTTGATGATATTGGAGATGATGATGAAGACATTGATGATAACTAAGCCAACCTAAGCATGCTACATCCCAAGTTTTCTGAAGATAGTTTTGCATACTTGGGATCTTGACCTTCAGCTGTTACGTAAAACTTCTTCTAGCATGAGAATGACTTGTTAAAGCCGATTGATGGATTTTTATTTTTTAAAGTATTATATTTCTTTGAAAACCAAAGATGTTATGGTAAGTGACATGTAAACCCTTTGTTATTATAGATGTAACTGAACTTAGCGGGTAGAGAACTGTGCACTGTTGAGACTGCCTTTCCATTTGGGATGCTTCATTTCTGGCACGTGAGTGCTTTGTGTCAGCAGTTCCGCCTGTCGAGCATCCTGGGCTGAGTATGCCCCAGTTCCAGCACATCTGCTTCAGGCCCTTATGCCTTGAGACTTGAGTCAGATTTCCACATTTGTAGTCAGAATGCAGCTGTTTCTGTACTTATGGAGCCATGCATTTTATACTTTTCATATTCTGTACATTTTAGCCTTTATGCTGTTGCCACCCATAAATAGGCATTTCGCAGTGCTGTTTTTAAATTACATCAGTAGCAATTTTGAGTTTTAAAAATTAGTCATTGCAGAAATTAAACACTTAGGTGATAATCATCTTGACTTTAGAAATACAGTAGTTGACAATGTTTATATGTAATTTTTACTTTCCTAAGGCATATGCAAGAATTGAAAATAAAAAGTGAAATAAATATGTTCTGACACTTGCATAGAGAAGGTGGTTGTTAATAGCACATAAACCATTTTTTTTTTACTTTGCAAAGTAGGTTGTTTAAAAAGTCATTTCCAAAAGTTAACTACTGTATTAAGGCTTTGAATAATTTAATTGCTGTGTATGGATTGAAGTTAATTACATAATTGTATAAACACAGTCTTCCTTAACCTAAGCATAGGTTAAAGGGAGAGGAGCCACAGCTTAATGCAAAGGCAGTCCCTGTTTCCTGAACGGCAGAGTCCAGAAGAGAAGCCCAGTGAAATATGTTGGCATAAAAATACTTTTTCCTTTTAATATGTTCATTATCTCTCTGGTATGTAACAAATAAATGACTGGATGATTTAGTTTTG